>JAQQSZ010004204.1:0-14222 GCA_028646595.1 Phalanger gymnotis | reverse complement strand
TTGATCCAGAGGTACCTAACCAACCTAGGGAAACAAAGCAGCAGGCTCGTAACACTTGTAGATCTTGTATTAGAGACAAGGTACTTCTTGGGAATCTAGGACCACCATCAGTCGTATACTTTTTACAGGAATATTGGAACCAATTTTGGAGGGGCTGCTTGAAATACTCAACCTCATAAGTGCTTTTTTGGATTTCTGATTTTGTATCAGAAAAAGTGTGTGTGTGTGTGTGTGTGTGTGTGTGTGTGTGTGTGTGTGTGTGTCCATGTCACCGTGGAAAAAATCAATGAACTTCTTAGTGTAACTTTCTAAGACTGTAAGTTGCAGAGGGAAGGTGGTAATCTGTATTGGTAGAGGGAATTTCCTCATGGGTAACCCTTTTATCAATCAAATCTCAATCCAGTCCCCTCCCATACTATCTGAGTAGAAGTCCTGGTTCTCACTTCTCTGCTAATTAATACAACTTGGGTATACTCAAAACAAAAATTTGTATTTGATTATTTTCATAGTCATCATCCAATCCACAAGAATCCTGACAGAGATCACTTTTTAAGAGAACTTAGCTATAACTTTTCAACGATATACTGTATTTATGTTTTATCTACTATACTCTATATTTTGCAGGTGACATAAGGGATTTTTAAGGTTTATTTTTGCTTTACATACTGACTTTAGAACCTAACATCTACATCTGATAAGACTCCACTATATAAAATCTATGTGTCCAACAAGTGGGGAATAGATGAACAAATCATGATACGTGAAAATAATTTAATACTATTGGACCATAAGAAATAACAAATAATAGGAATATGTGCAAATGAACACAGAATCAAATTAACAGTATATACATCAACCACAGCTATGTAAATAAGAAGAATAGTAAAGAAAATAATAATCTCTAGCATTTACATAGAGACTAAGGTTTGCAAAGCATTTTACATGCTATTTCATGTGGTCCTCAAAACAACCCTGTGACATAAGTGCTATTGTCATCCCAATTTTTACAAATGAGGAAACTAAGACTAAAGAGATTAAATGTCTTGCCCAGGTCACGCAGCTACTAAATATCCAAGGTGGGATTTGAACTCAGATCTTTCTGACAAACCTTACATAAATATACAAAAAGGAAGTTCAGAAGGGGAGATGGGAGCAAACAGGCTAATTTTGTTACTACCTTGTTAAAGTTATTTTTTAAACAAATAGCTCTTTTTACAAAGAGAACTAAATAATGAAAGTTTACGTTTTTTAGTTAGAATCATTGTTTTCTATTGTTCATGTATTTGAATATTTGCATCTATTGGTACATGTTAAGAGAGTCATAAAAGGATGGGGATGGTGGTGGGGGGGAGAAGAAAGTTTTTTTTTTTAAAAAAAGGAAGAGGTTTAGCGGTACCAGATCTTAAACTGTGTTATAAGGCAGTAATTATTAAAACTATCTGGTATGGACTGAGAAATAGAAAGGCACATCAATGGAATAGAGTAGATGTACAAGTTACAGCAGCAAATAAACATAACAATCTTGTATTTGACAAGTGTATAGACTTAAGATTTTGGGATAAGAATTCATTATTTGGTAAAAATTATTGGGAAAACTAGAAAGCGGTATGGCAGAAACTGGGCATAGATCAATATTTTATACCATTTATCAAGATTTAATTTCTATTATTTACATCTTCTCCACTACTTTCTTAAGTCTAGACAATTCCCTGGACAGTTGGTTGTTAAACATTTACCAGCACACCCCTACACAACCCAACAAGAAAGGACCTTATCTCTGTGTAGCATAGTTGATTTGGCATGTAATACTTGGAAGGCCCTCTGCAGAGGAGAGGTGCCAGAAAGGATCTGCGGAGAATCACTGTGGTCATGAACAAAGGAAGAGAAGTTCCAAATTCGCTGGGTAGAGATAGTGGAACAATAACATGCGTAATTGCCAGGGAGCCTTCTGTACTGAGGGTGCCATGGCCTGTGTTGTCACCAAGGCTGCTAAAAGTAGCTTCAGGGATGTAGATCAGCTTTGTTAGACCTAGGACCCTAACTTGGTAGCAAATTTGGGCCATTGGAACCAGGAGTGTATTGGTATTAGGGAAGGTTAGAATATTGTTTCTCTCTCCACCTGTCCTTTTCTTTCTCTTTCTTACTCTCTCATATAGCCAAAATATGGGGTTAAAGTATACAATTATTTATTTATAATTGTATATAAGTGTTTAAGTATATATATATATAATTGTATATATATAATTATATATATAATATGTATAAATATATATATAATTATGTAATTGTATATAAGTGTGAATAAATGTTTATGTTCCCTGATGCTGAATTAATTTTCATTTGTCTTTTGACATGCATTAGCATGGTGGAGTGCATGAAGATTAAAATAATGTTTTAATACAGTCATAGGATCTCTCTACTCTGTTACAATTCTAAGACATGTCTGAGCAGATGAACCAAAGCCAGAGCATTCTCATAGAAAACGAGAGGGGTCATCTAGTGACTTGCCTAATGGGGAAGTTTCTTTTTGGGAGGAAGGGAAGAAGTGGGAGCTGATTTTATTTCATTTTTATTTTTAAGTCAATTTTATTTTATTTTCAGCTTCAAATTCTCCCCCGCTTCCACTCATTGAGGAGGTAGTAAAACAAAACAATGTGGAAGCTTCTAAAGAATGTTCTAGATTCAGAGCACCCCAGAGAAATAAGCTGTTGGCTAGGTCTACACATGAATGAACCTTTTGAAACCCTTAGACCCAAAAGGATTTTTCCCTTTCTCTATTGTCCATTTACTTGGCCTCACTAAAGTTAATTTTCTTCATCTAAAAAGTGACAAGACAGACTAGAACAGAGACAGATGACCTTTTACGTTCCCTGAGCATAAGACTAGGAATTGTGCTGCTAATTTCCAAGGTTAGTAAAGAGATTAGGTGAGATCTTCTCTTCCCAAGAAGAAAATTTTCCTTTTTGTGGCCCAGGGGCTTCCAGGAAAGGGTACATCAGAACCAGGGCTTCCTCTGGAACCCCCACCCTGGAACCTGGATCTACTCACTTTGAGCACCAGGGACAAGGATGATTCATCAGAAGCAAGAAAGGTCAGGGATGAGGGAGGATAGTGGCCAGGAGGGGGGGCTCACCTGGTTCATGGATCCATGGGGAGGAAGCATGTCTCCTCAAGGTTTTTATCCTGCTGAAAGACTGATCCTTTCTAGGGAAACAGGAAGGTGGGGTAGGCTACGACTAAGAGGTGAAGCCACTAGATACAGGGATGAAGTCAGCTGACTCTAAGGGTGGGACTGAATGGGGAGAAATTCACCCCGGTTGCAGCTGCTAAAGGGAAGAAAGAATGCTCACAGAGGTATTATAGGCACCCTTTAAATTTTAGTGCCCTGAAATTTAGGTCCAATCTCCTCCACCCTAGTTCAAGCTCTGTGGCAATCATAAGAACTCAAGACCAACAAGAGAACTATTGTGGACTATAAGATAGACTTTTTTGTCCCCTTTGTAGAGCTGGCTCTCACATTAAAATACAACCCTATGTACTGGTCTGTTTCCTGCCTTGATGTCAGGAGCATCATGTGGTCATTCTTAAAGGAAGTTCTGGACTGAGGGGAATACGCAGGAAACAGTCACAAAGATGAAGTGGGTTTGACAGAACGCCTTAGGAGAAACCCTTTCAATTAAACCTCAAGGAAGGAATGGAACAGAACAAAGGACAAGAAAACCATGGAGAGGCCAGAGCAATAATGTGTCTATTACCGTGGAAGAAAGTTGGTCAGATTTGTCGAGGACTACTATGGACAGTGCCTACAAATGCTTCAGTGGATGCTGAACAGAGAGGCAAACTTCCAATGATGAAGAGGTCCTGGGAGGAAAGTACCTTCTTAGGCCAGAAGTTACCTGTTATCTACATACTGACTCATAAGCCTTTGATGGCCCCTGTTCCTACTGACCAACTCCTTCCACCCCCTTCAGAATTAGCTGGAGCACCAAATTCTCATGTCCTGCTACAATTCTATCCACTGCTCATGAATAGCCCATGAAACTGCGGTGGCCCATCCTTCTTTCTCCTACCTTTCTCCTTGGCTCCATTCAATTCTCTTTCTACCTTTTTCCGATAGCCTATCTGTAAACATGGATTCTCTCTCTGTCTCTCCCCCCCCCACCCCCCGCCGCCTCTCTCTCCCCCTGAAACTGTGAGCTCCTGGTTGCCAAGAGTGCATCCAGTAAAGATGGGGTCAGAAGTTCATTTTCAGAGAGGAATCCAGTTTGGCCTGATGTACGTCAAGTCAAATATTTCATTCCTGTATCCTTCTGTTCAGTCTGCTGGGAGAACCCACCTCTTGGTAGAGTTCAATCTGAGAGTCTCTAATATTGGTTAATCAGACTTTCTGACCCACAGAAGGGGAAATGTCTGCAGTTGGAGGGAAATGAAATTGTCAAACACAGTCCTTAAGGAAAGGGAGATTTATAAGGGATAACATACAAAAGTACAGGAATTAAACAAACAAACTCGGAAAGAGCACTTAAAAACTCAGCCCAAACAATATATACCGCACGCTAAGCTGGGCAGGTCATCCAGAGACCCCAGGTCACCCAAAGCACCACCCAGTCTTAACTCGGCTTTGCCATTGTTCATCTTCTAACAGCCAAGGGCCTTCCCAGAACTTAGACCGGAAGGTAAATGAGATGACTTCAGCCAAGGGAAGAAGTCAGAAGTCAAGAGAACCACCCATCCACACAAATACTTCTTTCTCCCTGGGATGTCTGACTTGCCCCTGGCTCAGGAGAGGTGACCTTCTACTTTCCAGCTTAAGGGCATCATTGGTTCAGGAAAGAGCCAGCAATCTCTCTACTCTAAGAGAAGACAAAGTCATAGGGTCAAAGGATTTTTGAGTTGGAAGGAGCCAGGTTCAACTCTTTTCCATTTGCAGATAAGGAAATTGAGGCCCAGAATGACTTGCCCAAGATCACACAGAAGAGCCAATATTCGAACCAAAGGATCATGGGACTTGGAGATGAGCTTGAAGGGAACGTGAGGGTCATCTAATCCATCTCCTTCCTTTTACAGAGAAGGAAATTAAGATCCAACAAGAGAAGTGGCCTAAGGTCACATAAGTCCAAATTTGAACCTACATCATCCGATTCTAAAAACATCACCCTTTCCCCATTTTCTACATGACCATCATTCCCCTAATGGCTCTAGGATATCCAAACTGCCAACACTGTGGTCTGTAGGTACAAGACACCAGCTTCTTCTCACCTTTACTATCCAATGCTGCTTAGCCACAGCAAAGACTCTGAGCTCCTACCTCTTGCTCTCCACAAACTGAATGAAAAGAAGTGAAAGCAGGCTCCCAAGGTATGTCTTCTTTGGGTAGTGTTGAGAACACAGCTTCATATGAAGTGAATAGTACTAATCTCTGTGTTCTAGAGGATTTGATTATTTCTTTACTCACTGCCTTAGTAGAGTAAATTAAGGGACTTGCTAAACCCTGGAGTAGTTAGGAATACTTCCTTGGGGAAAGATCACCAAATCCCATAAGTTGAGATGTTAGGAAAGACTCCCTCAGTTGGGTGTCAGTGATTATTTGCAAATGATAATAGCTAAAATTTATGTGACAAGGAGTTGCTTCTCTCCCTTTGAGTCATAAGCACAAAGGAGCTTGGGAACTTCTGGTGGCCATAAGACCCATCTCTCCCCTAATCCTTTTTGAGATCTTTGAAGAAACAACCAGAATAATTTGCATAACCCACTCTAGCTGCCCTAGAGGAAGACAGAAGGTAGAAAAGCAAGTGGGAGATCTTTGCTGAATTTCAATGGACTGGGTTAACACAAAAGGAAATACATTGCCCAAGACCTAAAGGAGGAGGTAAATGGCAACAGACTTTCTACGACCTGACCCAGAATAGAAAACTTTAGGCTTCCATTATTGCTGCTTACTACCTGTGGCAAGTCACTTAACCCTGTTTGCTTCAGTTTCCCTATCTACAAAATGAGCTGGAGATGGAAATGACAAGCCACTCCAGTATCCTTGCTAAGATAACCCCAAATGGGGGCACAAAGAGTCAAAACGACTTAAAACTGACTGAACGCTAACAATCAGCTGTGTGAGAACTGATACCATTAGAGGAGGTAACTAGTGATATCTGCTGGAGGAAAATTCAAGGAAGAGCGATGAAGAAATTCTGAAAGAAAGAAAAGAAAATAAGAAATTCTGAGCAAAGGATCACTAGCAAGAAGGAACCACAAAGCCTGCCAGGCTCGGAGGGTATCAGTGGAAAACAGCGGAGTATTGACAAGAGAGCAACAAGTTACACGACAGCGACACAGGGGAGAGGACACTGAGCCCCTTACTGGGCCTGCATTCACTCCCCCACCTCCCCTGCTTCCTACCACTCCCCCACCCCACTTTTTTTCCTCCATCCCGGCCTTTATTGAGTAGGTTGTTGCCGTAGTGTGTGCTTGAGGCTCTGGCATCATCAGTGATGAATCTTTGGCCTTTGGTGTGGTAGTATTACAAAAAAATGAAGGGGATCTGGTACTAGCCAGGGTGACCTTATGATCATCCTCCATCCCATCTATCCTCGGGCCAAACTCTCCCCTCTCAAGGCTGCCTCAGGGCAAAATTTGGAATCCTAGAAAAAAATACTCTAATGACCTGATACTTATCCCCCCTCCCCCCCATTTATGAGGAGAAACTGCAGCGGCTTTGCGGCTCTCCTTTGTTCCATTAAGAAGGTGGCCCCTTAGCTAGAAGGTGGCCCCAAGCAGCAGGAAAGCTACTGTAGGAGTCCAGGACAGGGCAGGCAAACAGATCTTCTATTCTGAATGCATGTTGGGGTTATGACACCTTGAGAGGGGCATTCCTGACCTGGAAAAACCCTAGAGCCATGAACCAGAGGCTTTCACTTCCCAAAGAAGGCCAAAAGCCAGCTACGGAAGCAGACAAAAAACTCCATCACCCTACCCACCTACTGGCAGCCCGGGTACTGATCAAAGGAAATAAAGGTCATTTAATAATTAGAGGATAATTTGGAAAATATACACTATTTCCAATGACCACCTGGCCCCAAAAGGCCTCTGAGAAGAGAATAGGAAAAGATGAGGAAAAACATTTCTAGTCAGAAATAAGGCTCCGCACTCCTACTCCAGTTTTTAGTTTTTACTTTGCTGTTTCCACCCATCAGTGCTTGGCAAAGCAGTCAGGCTGGTGATGGTAGTGACAAAATCAGATTTTCTTGGGGAAGGTCCAGAGTGAGCAATGACCAGATTTCAGGAGCTTGTAATTTGCTGGATCAGGAGATGGCTAGAGTATGACTGGCTGCCTTGACCTAATTGAGAGAAACAGAGCTAAAAGAAGCAGATAGGTCCACCAGCTGTGCCTAGTCCTGCTGCTTTCATACATCTGATGATGGCTCACAAAAGAAAAGGGGCTCTTTAAGGATTTAGATGAATTTAAATTATTTCATGTTTTGATGGCTTGTGAAACTGAAAACTTGTAAGGGGAACCAATGGCTACTTTTGGGGGGGATACCGGGTAGTAAAGTTCTCAGGTTCCACATAAGTGGATAGCAATGAACTTGATTAGAGAAAGGTCCCCCAATTTTTATTATAAAAATAAAAAAGAATTCTGGCCCTCCCAAGGGAAAGAGGAACTGACTCACTAGTGACTCACTTCATCTCTCAGCTCCAGGCATTTTCTCTGCCTGTCCCCCAGTCCTGGAATGCTCTCCATCCTCAACTCTACCTACTGATTTCCCCATTTCCTTGATGTCTCTTTATAATCTCTTATTTCACAAGAAGCCTTTCTCAACCCTTCTTACTTCTAGTACCTCTCCTCTTTTAATTATTTCCTGCTTATCCTATATATAGCTTGATTTGTATATAGTGTATAGCTGTATATAGTATATAGTTGTGTATATTTACTTCTCCTCAACTGGATTGTAAGCTCCTTAAGGGAAAGGACAAATTATAATATATTAAAAGAATGGAATATTATGGTACCATAAAAGTGATAAATATAAATTTTCTTCCTTGTTTGTTGTTTAGTAATCCATTTGCTCATACCAAGGGTCTGTGAACTCATTTGAAAATTTTTAAAAATAATTTAATAATTTAAAATAAGAAATTTTAATAATTTGATAAAATAATACCTTAAAAATTTAGTAAAATATTTTAATAATAAAATATAATTGATTTTTTATAATCCTATGTGTTTTAGGTGGGGGGAGAGAGGAATCTTTGGAGGGGGGATAGGTTAAGTAATAGGAGGGCAAGGTAGCAGGTAGAAGTAAAGTAGAGGAGCCAGGAAGGATAGGAAATAAGAGATGCATACAAACATAAAATAAAAATCAGGAGTAGAATTTATTAGGGAAAAAAAGCAGGTTTAGTAATCATAATTTCAAAGTTAAAGCTAAAATAGGATCAAAAGAGAAAAATAGGGAAACTACACTATATGTCAACCATGTTAATATTGTTAATTAACTTGGACTTACAAAGGAAGATGTTATCTACCCTAAGAGAAACAGAGGACAAACAAATATAGTATGGTTTTACATAAATTCATATGAATGTATATGTCTATATGAGTATGATTATAGATATCTAAGTATATATATATCTAAGTGTGTGTCTATATGTGTATATATGTTTGAGTATGTATATGTTTATATGTATGTGTACATACACATACACACATATACATATCTCTCACTTAATCATAGCCTTCTTGGGGTAGGGGAAGAAGGAATGGAGGGGGGAGAAAAAAACAAACTAAAAAGTGCACAGCAGAGAACAAAAGAAAGCATACAAGGAAGCAAAGATGGACTCTTTGCTCTGAACACAATGTGTAGTATTCATTATATAGGCTTTCTTGAAATGGAAATCCATTGCTGTATATGTTGAATCCTCTCTTATGTTCTTCTGTGCACATGGCAATGCTTTTTTTCTTATTTTGTATTTAAGTTTTAATATTGAAATTTACAATATGCTTCTTTTTCTTTTCTTGTATATTTGTTTTAGTATTTCAGTTTAAAATAATTTTTTTTAAAAAAAGAGTCTTTCACATTTATGTAAACCTTTCAAGGTTACCAAACACTTTCTATTTATATTATCTCATTGTGATCCCCAATGAATTCGGCAGGGCAAGTGTTATTATCCTCATTTTCCAGATGGGGAAATTTCATCCCCCAGTGATGAGATAGCTTACCTAAGGCTAATAATAGTCAGGGCATAGACTCGAAGACCAGTCATCTGATTCCAAATTCAGGGCTCTTTTCACAGCCATACTCCCATTTTCCCTGTAGCTTAGAACAGAAGCAGGCTCAGAATAAGAGGGTGTCATTGTGGGAAGTCAGAGTCAGAGACACAATGACTGGCCATGGGTAAATCTCTGTACATACATGCAAAGTCAAAGAAACTGAGGTGAAAATTCTCTATAAGGAAAAATCTTCATTCCTTTCCAGAGCCATAAATTTTGTAGTAAAAGCTGCAAGTATTGACTAGGCCAGAGGAGCTCTGAGGTTCTCTTACTAAAATTTAGGGCATCCAGGAAGAGAGGTGAGTACCCTAAATTTACCAAGATGGAATAAAGCAGAAGGCAAGTAATGAGAGAATGAGATAGATAGCTTCAGGAGCAGATGGAGAAAGGGAAAGTCTTGATTCTGGAGCTGTGACACAGAGAAGCTCTCACCCCTCTGGGATTTGAGTCAACTGTCATTTACCTGTTAGAGGAGGCAGTGAGGAATAGTGCAAACAGCATTAGATTTGGAATCTTAAGTCTCAGCTCTGCCATCAACTTGCTTTTTTTTCACCATGAGCAAATCATTATGTCAGAATCTTGGTTTCCTCATATATAAAGAGGTCAGAACAGTGATTGCACTATCTATGAGGTAATGGATTTATAAACTATAAAAGCATGATATAAATGTGAGTTATCAATTAGTAATATTAATATTATTTAAGTTTTCTTCATAAAATTTTCCATCTACCGTGCTCTACAGGAAAATAGAAAGGAAGGGCATAAGAGAAAGTGGTGGTGATAGAAAAGAGGGCAGATTGGGGGAAAGAGTAATCAGAATGCACCCTGTCTTGGGGTGGGGGAAGGGGAGAGATGGGGAGAAAATTTGGAACTCAAAATCTTGTGGAAGTAAATGTTGAAAACTAAAAATAAATTAATTAACAAAAAAAAACCTTTCCATCAATACATTTTAGTCAACATGCTGATGTAATAGATATGTGTCTGTGGAATCCAGTAAGCTTGCTTCCCTTCTACTATATCAGGTAGAGCTGTGGACTCCCTGGATAAAGTGTGAATTCTTCCCATTCTAGATTTTCTATTGAATTCAAGGATGGGGAACCTGCAGCCTCGAGGCCACATGTGGCTCTCTAAGTCCTCAAGTGCAGCCCTTCGACTGAATCCAAACTTCACAATAGTCAATGTGGATGTGGAGGTCCATGGCTCTCACAGTCCTGAAAACTGTCCTCTGGAAGAGCCCACCAGGTCTCCTAATAGTGATTTGCCCAGGAGAGGCAGGATAAGTAGCCGGGTCAAGTCGGATAGTGAGTTCTGAGTCTCAGCTTCAATGACTTTGCTGACTCAGTTTAGGGGAGGGGATTGATACAAACTGTTCTTATCTAGGTGCCTGATAGTAGTTCCACTCCCCACCCCATTTACCACCACCCCAGTTTCATTTGCACACCCCAACTTCCTTCCTAGCTCACTGCTAGTGCTGACAATTTGGGATACCTTGGAGTAGGTAAGCAATTTCCTCTTTCCTAAGGAGAAGTTAGAGGATTTCAGTTCAAATCCTGGCTGTGCTACTTAACCACCTGTGTGACCTTTCACAAATCACTTAAACTCTCTTGGCCTCAGTTTCCTCATCTGTAAAGTGAGGATGGTGGTCTAGGTGATCTGTAATGGAGATGACTTTGTTTACCTACCTGTTGAAAAACAACATCAATTGAAATCTAACTTGAACTATGATGTTCTCTAGTGTCTTGGAGGATGATGTATGCAAAGCTTAAAAAGAAGGACATGTAGTATGGTACAGTAGATAGAGACTGGAACTAAAATTAGAGTTCCTGAGCTCAAATCCCAACTGTGCCACTTATTACCTATGAAAAGTGAGAGGATACACTAATACATTATTGGTGGAGCTGTGAGTAGAAAGCAATTTTGGGTTATGTTAAGAAAGTGACTAAAATATTCATACCTTTGGTTCACAAATCATGTTGCCAGGAATATACCCCATGTAGGTAAAAAAAAGAGAAAGGTCCCATGATATGCACCAAAATATTTTTAGTAATTTTGGTAGTAGCAAAAACCTGGAAACAAAATAGATGCCCATCAGTTGGGAAATAGTGAAACAGAGTATGGTACATGAGTGTAATGGAATATTGCTGTGCCACAAGAAATGTTAAATAAGAATACAGAGAAGAATGGAAGATTGCTATGAACTGACACAAAATGAAGTAAGTGGAACCAGGAAAACAATTTATGCAATGACTACAACAATTGAATGGGGAAAACATATGCATAGACCTGAATGTTGTGCAATCATAATACCAAGCTTGGCCCAGAAGAAGAGATGAAGAAATGTTCCTCTCTCCTTTCTTTGCAGGAGTGGGGCACTATAGGTATGGAATACTGCATAGTCTTTGAGACCCAACTGATATACTGGTTAATTTCGATGAACTGGGGTTTTTGCTCTCTTTTTAACTTTTTGTTCCAAGGGATGGCTCTCTGGACAAGAAAGAAAGGAGGAGAGTGTTTGGAAATGAACAGAATGGTAAAACCAAAGATATCAATGTATTTCTTTAAAAGAAGAGAAAAAAGTGACAGGAGTAGCCTTTCCCAAGAGGCCATTGCCCCTGCTTATGGCGAAGAACATTGAGGCAAAGACTCTCTGGAATTAGAGGCTGTCTATGGTTGACACGTTACCTTCCTCAGACATCTCAACAAGTAAGCCACTTCTGATGACGATGATGTATGAGTGGATCTGGATGTCACAGTGCAAACCATACAATCGAGTCTCAAGCATTAAAGGCTTACATGGAGGTATTCTTACCATCAACAGTTATTTCAAGTATGAGGAAAGAATCACTACCATTGTGACAAGTGGTTATCTCCTACCAAGAGCAAAGGAGTAAAACATATAATGTCACATTCCTTCTAAGAGGGTTCAGTTAAATGAAGGGGCAGCAGCAACTTCTCCAGGAATGCAAATGGGCCCAGCTAAAATGTTGAACATTTTGGTCTCACATACACAGGTCCTAAAACCAAATTCAGTCACATGCGTCTCAGAGATTGCTGACTGAGACTAGCAAAGAGAATTCAAGGACTCTGAGCAGTGAGCCTAGACTAGCAATGGATCAGATGCTGTAGGGTTTTGAGCTGGAAGGGATCTTAGAAATTATCTGGCCCAACCCTCTAATTTTTCAGAAGAGGAGACTGAGTCCCAGAGTGAGGGAATAACTTCTCCAACCCCAAGTAAGTAGTAAATGGCAGAACTGGGCTTTGAGAGTGGGTCCTTAATCAAGAGAACCCAGGTATGTCCAAATTCAGGGTTCCTTCCATTATGCTACAGGAATTCCCAAAGCCTTAGCTGTTTATGTGGTGACTGTTCCTTACACATGACATTCTGTCTCCTATTTCCAGTTCTTTGTATTGACTGTCCTGAATGCCTGGAATGCATTCTCTCCTCATCTCTGCCTCATACAAGCCCAGTCTTCCTTCAAGAAGCATCAAAAACATCACTTTCTATCCAAAGCACCCTCCCCACCCCACCCCCATTCCTCTGGCTGCTAGTGCCCTCCCACTCTAACTGCCTTTCATTTATTTGCCCATGTTTGTCTCCAACTCCACTCCCCCCAAGTAAACTCCTTGAGAGCCAGAATTACTTCATTCCTTGTCTTCACAGCCACAACACCCATCATAATGCCTGAGGGCACATAGTAGGTGTTTAATAAATGTTTGTTGATTGATTAGGAGGCAAGATTTTCTAGTTTTCTCTGGATTTCTCATATTCACTGGGCCAAAGGGTTAAAAAAGCATCCCAGAACAGGCAGAACAATCTTTTCTCTACACAGTACAAGAAGTGCCCATTTCTTTTCTCTCTCCAGCTCTGCTACCATAATGATTGGTGTCGAGAAGAGCAGCTCCTGCCCCCATACACACATGCAAGGTTACCAGCCTCACTTTCTCCTCCAGAGCCATCTGGGCCAAGCGGCCATATATAGATCAGGACAACTGGAGATGGCTCCATGGTCAAGATCAAACGTTTTCTGAATGGTAGAGTCAAGTCAGGACTATGACTTTCAGACTTCCAGAGTCTTATTACTCCTATCCAACACTTTGCTCATCACAACATCTCCATTCCAGGCTATTTGTCAAACTCCTTAGACTTTGAAAGACAAACCTGATCCCTTTGTCCCTTTATGGGGACCTTACTTCCCTCCCCCTGCCCCTCACCGACATATTCTGTGATCTAGTGACACTGGCTTCCTTGTCACTCCTCATATGCATACACTCATCTCCCAACTCCAAGCATTCTCACTTACAGCCTTCTATGCCTGGAATGCTTCCCCTCCTTCTCTCTGTCTCCCAGCTTCCTTGAAGCCTTTCCCAACTCCCCTTAACACTGGTGCCTTCCCTGTGAGATTATCTCCAATTTAACCTATTGACATCTTGTTTGTATGTGGTTATTTTCATGTTGTCTTCTCTATTAAACTGAGAACTCCTGGAGAGGTTGAACTATTTTTCCTCATTCTTTGTATCCCCAGCACTTGGCACAGTGCCTGGCACATAGTAGGTACTTAATAAAGGCTAGTTAACTTAATTTGACTTGGCTCTTCCCCCTATATAATATTCCATTTCTTGCCTCCACGCTTTTTGTGGACCTCCAAGTCTGAAAGGACTCCCCTCTCACCTCAGCCTCCTAGAATCCCCAGCTTCCTTCGAAGGATAACTTGGGTGCTACCTCCTACATGAACGAGACTTTCCAGCTCCACCCTCCAGTCTTTGGTGCTCTGTCCTCCTCTTGAAATCACCTCATATTACTTTATACATACATCGTATGTATTTATTTGTGTGCATGCTGTATCCACCCAGTAGAACGTAAACATCTTCAGGGCATGGAATATTTCATTTTTGCTTCTGTATCCTTAGTATCTAGCACAGTGCCTTATACATAATAGATACCTAATTATTGTTTCATTGAATC
>JAQQSZ010004203.1:0-14223 GCA_028646595.1 Phalanger gymnotis | reverse complement strand
TTTTGGGTCTCCTTTAGCAAGCCATTGACTTGTTTTTCATGGTTTTCTCTCATCCTTCTCATTTTTCTTCCCAATTTTTCCTCTACTTCTCTAACTTGCTTTTCCAAATCCTTTTTGAGCTCTTCCATGGCCTGAGACCAGTTCATGCTTTTCTTGGAGGCTTTTGTTGTAGGCTCTTTGGCTTTGTTGACTCCTTCTGGTTTTATGTTTTGGTCTTCTTTGTCACCAAAGAAGGATTCCAAAGTCTGAGACTGAATCTGGGTGTGTTTTCACTGCCTGGCCATGTTTCCAGCCAACTTACTTGACCATTGAGTTTTTCAGCTGGGTATGACTGTTTGTAGAGTAAAGAGTTCTATGTTCCAAGCTTGGGCAGATGCGCTGTTGATTTCAGAGCTATTACAGCCAGCTCTGCCACACCAGCACTCCTCCTTCCCCAAGAACCCCCAACCAGGACTGGACTTAGATCTTCAGCAGTCTCTGCACTCCTGCTCTGATCCTCCACTTAATTCCTCCCACCATGTGGGCCTGGGCCCAGAAGCAATTGCAGCTGTAGTTCTGTAGCTGCCCCACCTCCACTGCCCCCAGGGTGGTGGCCCAACTGCAAACTCCTTCCACTCCCCACAGTTTTTCCCACTAACCTTCTCTGTTGCCTATAGTGTTTGTGGGTTGAGAAGTGTGGCAATTGCCACAGCTCACTGATTCAGGGCACTAGGGCACACTCCGCCTGGCTCCTGGTCTGTTTGGTCCACGCCGCCCATTCTGGGCTCTGCTCCCAGCTCCCAGCTCTGTGCATGAAAGACCTCACCCAGCAACCATCCATGCTGTCCTGGGCTGGAGCCCTGCTTTATTCTGCTGTTTTGTCGGTTCTGCAGGTCTAGAATTGGTTCAGAGCCATTTTTATAGGTTTTTGGAGGGACTTGGTGGGGTGCTCCCTCTAGTCCCTGCTTTCCAGCTGCCATCTTGGCTCTGCCCCCCTTTTTGTGACTCTTTTTACCATTTAACCAATTTAATTTTTAAGTTGTTATTTTCTTTGATTTTTTTCTTCCTCTTTTACCAAGCTGTTGATTCTCTTCATAATTTTCTTTGTTCCATATTTTATTATTTAATATTTTATTTTTCACCATTCATCTCCACAAGATTTTGAGTTACAAATTTTCTCCCCATTTCTACCCTCTCCCCACTCCAACATGGCATATATTTGATTGCCCTGTTCCACAGTCAGCCCTCCCTTCTGTCACTGCACTCCCTGCCCCATCCCCTTTCCCCTTACTTTCTTGTAGGGCAGGATAGATTTCTGTGCCCCATTCCCTATATATCTTATTTTCCAGTTGCATTCAAAAACAACTTTTGTTTGAGCATCTGCTTTTAAAAATTTGAGTTCCAAATTCTCTCCCCTCTTCCCTTCTCACCCACCCTCCCTAAGAAGGCAAGCAACTCAACATAGGCCACATATGTATCATTACGTAAAATACTTCCACGATAATCACGTTGTGAAAGACTATTTCCTCCATCCTATCTTGTCCCCTTTTATTCAGTTTTCTCCCTTGACCCTGTCCCTTTTCAAAAGCATTTCTTTTTGATTACCTCCTGTCTCTGGTTGCCATCCTTTCTATCATCCCTCTTTTTCATCCCCTTCCCCTAACTTTTCTGTGGGGTAAGATGTCCAATTGACTTTGTATGTTATTCCTTCCTCAAGTCAAATCTGATGAAAGCAAGATTCATTCATTCTCCCTCACCTGTCCCCTCTTCCCTTCCAACAGAACTACTTTTTCTTGCCACTTTTATGTGAGATAATTTACTCCATTTTATGTCTCCCTTTCTCCCTCTCTCAATATATTCCTTTCTCACCCCTTAATTTTATTTTATTTTTTTAGGTATCATCCCTTCATCTTCAACTCACCCTGTGCCCTCTTTCTATATATATGTATATTCTCTTCAACTACCCTAATACTGAGAAGGGTCTCATGAATTACATACATCATCTTTCCATGTAGGAGTGTAACAAAACAGTTCCACTTTAGTAAGTCCCTTATGATTTCTCTTTCTTGTTTACCTTTTCATGCTTCTCTTGATTCCTGTATTTGAAAGGGAAATTTTCTACTCAGCTCTGGCTTTTTCATCGAGAATGCTTGAAAGTTCTCTATTTTATTGAAAATCCATATTTTGCCTTGGAGCATTATACTCAGTTTTGCTGGGTAGGTGGTTCTTGGTTTTAATCCTAGCTCCACTGACCTCCCGAATATCATATTCCAAGCCCTTAGATCCCTTATTGTAGAAGCTGCTAGATCTTGTGTTACCTTGATTGTGTTTCCACAATACTCAAATTGTTTCTTTCTGGCTGCTTGCATTATTTTCTCCTTGACCTGAGAGCTCTGGAATTTGTCAACAATATTTCTAGGAGTTTTCTTTTTGGGATCTTTTTCAAGAGGCAGTCAATGGATTCTTTCAATTTCTATTTTACCCTGTGGAGCAGTTTTCCTTTATAATTTCTTGAAAGATGATGTCTAGGCTCCAGAAACTGCCTAGCACCCCAAAAAAAGCCATGCCTTATAAAGCTTTACTTAGAATATTCATCATTGAGAATACAAGACTTAGCAGCTATATAGTAGTTGTCTTCAAATACTTGAAGAACAGACAAAAGTCTAAAAAGAATAATTAGTCATAGTTTCAGGGGAAGATTTCAGTTCTCAGTAACACCATGAGCTCTCTAATGGTGGAATGAATGAGAGCTTAATGTAGTGAGCTTTCTGTTTCTTGTGGTCTTTAATCAGAAGTCCAATGGTCAGGGTCATTTCCTGTGCATGGGATTCATGATTCTGATACAAAATGATGTTGAAGGTTCCTTTCAGCTCCAGTTTTGGTAATCCTATTGCCTGTTTGATCTGCTTCAAAAATTATGAAATGGGAAGACTGAACTAGATAATAGCAATAATAATTCTTCCTAAATATTTTTGAAACAATCTTTGTGATCCCATCATTGTGTTCCCCCTTGAGCAACGCAGATCCAAGCCCCCATATGTTGTAGCGGATGGCTTTTTCTTTGCTTCTTTAGTCCAATATAATCCCTTGATGTTGAAACTTCTGATTATAGTCAGCAATTAGCGCAATGCCTGGTACATAGTAAACTTTTAATAAATGCTTATCGCTCCATTGATTCGTTGGTCCTCAGAACACAATCCACCATCAGGCTCAAATTCAGGTCCTTTCCAGTTTGTTGAAGCTAGGTTAAGTGCTCATGACATAGATGATGAGAGGCAATATTCACCTCCATTACATGGTAAGACATGGGAGAAGGACTTCAACAGAATCCTCAGTGACCATATCGATGACAATTACTGGCTTTGTTATAGCACCTTACAATCACATTACATGCATTATAAAGCACTTTGTGATCAGCCCTTGCCCTACCCTCCTTGCCTGGATTATAGCAGAAAGAGGTCTTTAAGAAAAAAAAAACATAAATTGATATCTTTTCATTTTATATTATTTACATTATTTTTATCTTTTTCCCTCCCCCTGACAGAGAGACATCCTTTGTAACAAAAAATGAAAAGGAAAAAAAAAATCAATGAAGCCTAATTAATCAATATATCTATAAAGTCAAGCATGATCTTTTCTTCTACCCCCAAGTCCCCTACATTTGTAAAGAAGAGAAGGAAGGAGGCTCATTCTTCTCTGGGGCCAAGCTTTGCTGTGATCATTTCTCACCATTTAATTTTAAATATTGGGTCCTTGTTGCCCTTCCTATTCATATTGTTGCAGTCAATGTGTAGATTATATGCTTGATTTTGCTTACTTCATTTTGTATCAGCTCATATGTTTTCCCATGCTTCTCTCCATTTGTTGAATTCATCATTTTTACAGGACAATAAAATTACATCACATTTATGTGCCACAGCTGGATGATATTTGCTTTATTTCCAGTTAGGCTTTTTTTTTTTAGGAACAATTGACTGGGTCACCAGGATGGCTCTAAGAGGGAATCAGGGAGAGAGACAGATAAGAAATGGGTTGCTTAGAGGAAATACCCAAGAATGTAAAGTAGGGTGTTCTTCCAGGAAACAGATCTTAGGAAAGGAAGAGAATTCAGAGTATCTTTAGTTTAAACTGGATCATGACAGGAGTCTCCTCTACTACATCCTTGACAAATAGACATGTCTTGAAGATAGCCTACGAGGCAGCTCAATCTCCTTTTGCAGTTGTTCAGTCATTAAATCATATTGGACTCTCTGTGACCCCATGGGCTTGTCCATGGGCTTTCTTGGAATACTAGAGTGGTTTACCAGTGTGTCTCCATTTTACAGACAAGGAACTGAGGCAAATTGAGGTTAAGTGACTTGTCCAGGGTTACACAGCTGGTTAATGTCTGAGGGCGGATTTGAACTCAGATCTTCCTGACTCCAAATCCAGTGCTCTATCTACTGCACCACCTAGTTGCCATTCCATTCTTAGGGAGTTCTAATTAGGAGGACCTTTTGTAATGATTTGAAATTTGTTTTCTGCAAATTTTCACCCTTTTGTCCAACTGCCATTGATCACTATTATTTATAAGTAGGGGGCCACAACAAGTAGAAAGAATGTTTGTATATTGGTATAAAAATATTTAGAATGGACCAGGATTATTCCTCATTCCCCAAAATGATATGTTTTGCCTTGGCCAGGGATTGAGACAAATTGAGAGATTATCTTGTGATTTTGATTATTAAATTTTAAATAAATTTTCCAAAAGCCAGAACCAAACTGAATCTGAGATATTCTCTCTGGCCCTTGAATATATATGAGTCAGAAAATAATTCTTTCTATCTAAGACAATGCTGGAGTCACATGGCCTCTCTCTGTCATTCAACCTTCTTACTTCCCTGTGTGTGCAGAGAACTCTCTCTTCCTGGCTAGAATGAAAAGCAGTGACCAGAGAATAGGAATTATCCACTATGAAGGGAAAAAAAAGGATGTGTAGTTTGACCTGGTCAGCAATGCCCATATTCCAATGATGGGGGCCAGCAGAGAGAGGGAATACCCTGCCTCGATTCTCTATACATATAAAAGTCTCTATCCATTATAGAAGGCTGTGCCTGATTCTACCATGTGAGAAGTCTTTTCACCACACAAGGCCCTTCTCCAAGTTCCTTGTCAGTCTTCCACAGCTTCAGTAGCTAAATGAATTCAACAGCCTCAAGCCAACCTTTTAATAAATTTCACTGAACTTACTGGGGCTGGTCCTCCAACAGATGACATACTGATTGTTGTTAGTCTCATATACAATACCTCTCTAGCTGCTTTGACTGGATCAAAGCTTGTGCTCCATTAGCTGGCTTTCCAAAGACTTGGAATCATCTCCACACTCATCCTTCTGATGAGGCATCAGAGGAGAAATTTAGGGGCAAAATACTATGATTGTCATTTGAGTGATAGGTAATCTGGCATAATAGATAGGAAGCTGACTTTGAAGTCAGAAAAGCTTGGGTTTTGCTTTGGTTCTAACATCTACTTGGCTCTATAACCTTTCAGGGTTACCATCTCAGTGCCTAAGACAGCGCTCTAAAACTCTAAGACAGGGTAGGACCTGCAGTAACAGAATTTTCTCACCTGAGAGTTCAAAGGTCTGGCCTTCTTCCCCCCCCCCCCAATTACAATTCTAGCTTTCCTTCACTCGAGTGCCTAGAACACTGAAACACACTAATATATTCACCTCAGCAAAGGGTTGTTTTAAATGTTAGTGCATTTGTAGATGTGGAATAGGGTTAGACTATCCATTTATCTTTGGTCAGTGCCTATGATTTTTCATGATATAGGAACTTGCTGAAGAAGAAACTTTCTATCAATTCAAATTGTCAACAGGTCTCCAATTTCTAGTCTTAGAGGGTTGCCTGAAACACTAGCCACCCCGCCATACTGTCTCTTGGATCAGTTATCTCCTAAGACTCATTGCGTTCCTGAGATCCCAGGATTCTTTATGATTCAGTGACTGATTAAGATTCAAGGATAATATGAAGAAAAGACAAGTGTCTTTTTCTAGTGCCATGCTCTGATGCCAGCAAAGAGTATGGAGAGGGAGGGAGGGGTGTTATTCTTACTCTCTAAAGTCCAACTTCATTAGTGCAGAGGCCTGGTGCCCTCAGGGCTTCTGCTGAAATGTGGTCACTTATCCCCAGGGGAGTGAGGGCTGTGTGTGAGGCATTAAGCCAAGGTTTGCCTTAGCAAAGAAATGACAACTTGCCTGTTAAAATGGTACATTAATATTTTATCTCATGGCTCATCCCCTTACTATTTAATGAGTAGCTCTGCTGTCCCCTGGTCTTTGAATTACTAATGATACCATTAGAGTTATTGGGATGTTGAGTTGTTTAATAGGAGAGTCTCTGCTTGGATACTGAAAACCTCACTCCCCCCACCCCGCTCACACCCCCACCCCAACATGGCATTTCAGCTGTTTTGGGAATAAATGCTAAGAAAAGGCAATGTGATTCCTGGTACAGGAGGAGGAACCTTGGAAAGGAAATCAGGGGACCTGGGCTTCAGTCCTGGGACTCATTAACTGCCTGGATAGTCTTAGGTAGGTCACTTTCCTTCTGTTGGCCCCTAGCTCCTGAGCTATCAAATGATTAAACGAGATGGTCTTTATGGTCTGTCATAGCTCTATATGTGTGGGGCTAATAGAAGTCTTCTCTCTGTGTCAGGAGGGACCTCTGAAGATATTCTGGCCAAGAAGAATAGCAATCTTTTCAACATGTCTCAAAGGGATCCATCCACCCTCCTTTCAGATGCGGACTCTAGAAGACCTGTTTTCAAATCTTCCTTCCAAAATTTACTAGCTGTGTGACCCTAGGTCAGTCATTTTACCTCAGTTTCCTTAACTGTAAAATGAAACCACTGGACTTGCTGACCTCTACAATCCCTTCTAGCTTTAAAACTATGACCTATGAATTCCAATGACAGGAAGCTCATTATCTCTTGGGCAGTTCATTGACTTTGGGATAAGCATGGTAGGTAAGGAATATATCTTCATCTGCCTAGCCAAAATCTGCCTCCTCATAGTATTTTTACTTTCTGTGATCTAAGAGTCTTAAAAAAAGTTGAGAGGGCAGAGTTGTACAGCTGTGGATTAACAAGCGGATTGGCACTGTGGTCCTCAGCGGTCTCAGAAAGGCACTCTCATCATAGACCATTCCACAATGAAGACTGGCCTCACCAAAGCAGCAGCGCCCAAGAGCATGGGCCACAAAGCTCCCCAGGGAGGGTGGGGGTGGGGGCTGGGGTAGAACATGCCACTTTTCTGTTCTCTTTCCTAGCTGATTTCCCCTCATTCCTATCCTTCACTGATAGGATCACAGCCTTGGAGCTGGAAAGGACTTTGTTTTTGACTTGGAGATAGCCATGGCCCCTCTGACCTTATTCAGGTACACCACATTGATGATTATGGGGCTGAAGTGAAAGGACCCAGACCTACTGATGGTGATGGTGCTCCTATCCACGCTAGCATGAGAGAGGGGATTTGGGGATAACTTGGACCCCTGGTTCACATCAGGAAATGACATGTTGCTTTTTGATCACCCCTCCCTATAGCACTGGTGTCTCATACTCCAGGGAGTATGAAAGATCTTGTGGACAAATAAAGAAGAGAATGTTCATGCCACCGATCGTTTTTAATCCATGAGTGGACTTGCATCTAAATGCAGCAGCAAAGAATTTGCTCAGGTCTCTGCTTCTACTCTGGGGGCTCCAACTCACCGTGCTGGGATAGAAGAATATAGACACTGTCTTTATTCCTGAACTTGCAAAGTCAGATTTTGCATACTTGTCCTTTGCAAACAAGGGCATCCATTAGACCTTCAGGGAAAGCAGGCATTGCTTGAGTACCTACTATGTGCAAGGCTCTGGGGATTGTGCTTGACTACCTACTATGTGCAAGGCTCTGGGGATTCAAAGGCAAACCAAACCAACCCCAAATAGTGTCTGCCTCCATGGAACATTCATTTTACGTACAAATATAAAGACATGAGGTAATGGGTTAAGGAAGAGACCAGTGTGTGTTCTTCTGTTGTTCAGTCTTTTCGCAGACTTAGGGAAGTTATTTTGCTTAGTTATGTGTACTGGTCACAAGAGTTTTATTTTTATTCTTCCCCTAGTAGGGAAAGAGGTACAAGGGAAAGTGACACAATGACTGGAGAGCTGGACCGGGAGTCAAATCCAGCCTCAGGCATTGAGTAGCTACAAGACTCTGGGCAGATCACTCAGCCTCTGTTGGCCTCGGTTTCCTCATATGTAAAGTGGGGGTAATAATCACACCCACCTCCCAGGGTTATTGTAATGCCCAGTACTTTGCAAACCTGTGCTGTGTAAATGCCATATGACAGTACCCTTCTCTCATTCTTATTATTAACTGAAAAAATAATTTACACATATGGAAGAGGCTTTAGACTCCAGTGAGTCCACCCCCTTATTTGACAAATCAGGAAACCCATGACTTCAGAGGGGAAGTGACTTGTTCAAGGTCACATTTATGCTAAGAGGAAGAAATGGCATTTGAATCCAAGTCTTCATATGCCCTAGCCGTCCTTTGTGTCTATTGGATTCAGAATAGTAGAGTAGAAAGAACTCTGGTTCTGTAGTCAGAGAGCTTGGGTTCAAATCCTGGCTGTGTTATGCCCTGTTTGTGATCTTGGGGTAAGGTACTTCACTTCCCTGGGCCTCTGTTTCACCATCTGTAAAACAAGGGGCTTGGACCACCTGGCTTCAGCCCAAGATCTATGGGTCTCTGATTCACTAGTAAGTGATGGTCGTGCATCCTCATTGCCAGGTGATTCCATCACCCAAGTCAGAGCTGGACATTTTCTGTCCATGAGCATCTCTGAGCTCATTTGAACCAACTCTGCATTCCTGTAATAAATCCAAGTTGGCCTCACTAGGGTAAGTCAGGTAAGGGCAGAAGGCAAGGCCATACTAGTCTTTACCTGTGATCAGACTTCAGACTTGCCTTCTTGCCTCTTAGGCTCATACAGACTTACAGTCTCTATGGCACCTCAACTGACTTGAAGGACAGAGACAAAGATTGTTCCCATGTCCACAGGATTAGGGCTCCTTCCTTTGGGTAAGGTTTAGGCTCTACTTCAATGTTTCAGTACTTCCCTAGGGGAGCTGTTCCTTCCATTTATCCTGATCCTGACACCCCCACCCCATGCTTCAGTACGTTATTTCTTGAGTTGCTTTGGCCAAAACTTTCATGATGTTATGACCTACCTGGTGTGAAGCCTCTCCTTGCTGAGTTAGGCTGGTGGACATGAAGGACAGATAGGCCAGGCCCCTACCATATTGGCTACCTCTACTTGGTGCTTCTACTCAGCTGGCACATCTTTGAGAGGCCAGGCTCTCCTGATCCCATGATGAGGTAACTGAGGAAGGCAGCAGGAAATACTTCCTAAAATCTTGCTTTCCAGGACGTCTGCTACTTTGCAAAGAGTTCAGCTGAAGCAAAGACAGAAACAATCCCAGGAAGGCTCAGGGTGGGGGGGGTAGCATAGGGGGGAGGAGTTGCTTCTTCTTTCCTTCTGCCTTAGTAATTTTCAAGGCTGCAGACTCAGAGGTGTTTATTTTTAACTTTCAAATTGTGACTGGTGGTTCTGCTCTACTGTGAATCACTTAATCTCTCTAAAAAGCTCCCCTGTTTTATGTTTCTCCGGGGCCTCCAGTTCCAACACTAAATTCAAAATCATTTGACTCTCCAGTAAAATGGGACTGACTGATCGGTTGACAGCCTGCTCTGCAGAACTCAGCTTCCTTCCATACCTCATGAGGCCAAAAGAGACATTTCATTGCTGAAGACGAGGGAATAAAAGGACATGGGAGAAGGGAGCAGGAGAGGCAGCAGCCCACACTGCTGTGCTTGGGTGAAAGATGGGGTAAGGAGGCCTTCTAGCCATGGACTGCATTGGAAAGCTTCCAGGATTTGGTGGTTTGAGATCAAACCAAAGCAACAGATGAGAAGACCAGAAAGGGAAGCATCTACCCTGGGCCTGGTAGGGAAACACAAACATGTATGTGCACACGTGCACTCATGTGTGCACATGCACACATGCATGCACACATATATACACATGCAATGTACCCACACAATACATGCGTAATAAATGCATGCACATGCATGTGCACCCGCACCCCACCATACACAAATATACATACATGCACAAGCACACATGTGCACACACACGCATACCCACAGAACTTAGGCTCATGTCTCTCCTTTGTGCCTGACTTTGCTGGATTCTACTGTAGACTATTTCGGACCCTCTCTTTCAGTGGTCTAGTAAGCCTAGGGGTGATTCCCTTCGATGAATCTGCTTTCAAGACCAAGCTGTGTCAAGCCTTGCCTTGTGTTCCTGACCTGTCCCCAGGGATCTCTCCATTTTGTTTGAGGCAAAGTGGTCCATTATAAAGTGGTTCCCCTTATCAACCAATCTATTTCCCACTTCCATGCCTTTGCAGTTACTATATATTATCCTTCAAAGGTGGCCCTGTACCTTCACTTCCATCTCTTAGAACCATTAGCTCCTTTCAAAGCTACTTTTAAGGTTCACTTCTTCCATAAGGTCTTTGCTTATTCTCCTTATTGTCACTATTATCGTCCAGCAACTTGTCCTCCTTTGAAATCCACTTAACCTACATTTCCCACCAAATTCAAGGCACAGCGCCTGTTGCATTACCACTGTAACCCTCCCTCCCTGCTCTTTGTCCCTCCTTCTCAAGGAGTATAGCCCCTGCTTCACCTGTGTCCTCTCTTCTTGACTCTGGCCTTTATGTCAGCAAGCTTTAATAACACCCAGCCACACTCTCAAACTGCCTCTCATCACAATTCCTCAGGCCCTTTCAATCTTATGACATATTCATTCAACCCCACATGAAGATGGCCACATACTGTATTTCCCAATTACACACAAGTGTTCACTCTTCTGACTCTCCATTCTGACCATCCCCTTTGTGACCATAACTTAGTTTCAACAGCTGTACTAAGCCTATCCTTTATCCCCGGTGAGCCCTCCAGCCCTTCTACTACTCAGCGTTTCCTTAGAGTATTCTCCCTGCCCATTTGCCTCCTTCTCCAATCTTGGCCTGATAGTCATTAGAACTCTACTTTGCCTCTGCTCTTCCAGCCTATCCAGGCTGATAATGGCCAACATGCAGATAGACTGAATATGCTAAATAGCAATGTGTGGGGCCCCTTCAATCCTGAACCTGAAAAGGGACTTTATATTTGATCTTCAGGATATTGTGTCTGTAGAATGAATCAACTTCATGGACAAGTGGCCATTAAAAAATTTGGGGGGAACAGGACAAGATTTCAGAAGAAATCATACTATTCAGGGCCTGTGAATGTGAATTTATTTAGAGCCATGTGAAACAAGTATGTTTATCCAACCTCGTGACTGCTGGTTGGATGTTTGCAGACTCATCATATTCTGTCTAAATCTTCTCCTGTCCAGGCTAATCTGCCCCAAATCCTCTCAAGATACTCATATAACAGGAGCTTGGTACCTGTTATCACTCTCCTTGTTCTCTGTATGGTCTCCAGGCCATCCATATTCTCCCTGTGGTGCCTCCCTGCCCTCAGCTGAACATGGTACTCTAGAGGTGATCTGACCAAGGCAGAGGAGAGGAGAGTTATACCTTCTGGATTCCTGAAAGCTTCCTTGATGTAGCCTCAGACTGATTTGGTTTTTAGCTTCTGTGACTCAGTTTACACATATGGGGCTTACAGTCTTGTCCATTAAAACTCCCAGATCTTTTTTCCACCAAAGTTGCTGTCAGCCATACTGCCCCATTCCTGGTCTCAGGCAGTGAATTTTTTAAACCCTCGGCATGTAGACTGATGTCATTCCTACTTTCAAAAGAAGTGAATAAATGCCAAGGTGATTCTTGGGATCTCCTAGCTCATATGACTAAATTCACAAACCAAGGGGTAGTCTACAGGATGGAGAGTAGGCCTGGGAGTTAAGACAATCAGGGTTCAAGTACCACCTTTAACAAATACTGGCTGTGGGACTCTGGGGAGGTCACTTATATTCTTTTTTTGAAATTATTTATTTAATATTTTTAGTTTTCAGCATTGATTTCCACAAGATTTTGAATTACAAATTTCTCCCCATTTCTACCCTCCCCCCACTCTAAGATGGCATATATTCTGATTGCCCCATTCCCCAGTCAGCCCTCCCTTCTATCACCTCACTCCTCTCCATCCCCTTTTCCCTTACTTTCTTGTAGGGCAAGATAGATTTCTATGCCCCATTGCCTGTATATCTTATTTTCCAGTTGCATGCAAAAACAACTTTTTTTTAGAACATCTGCTTTTACAACTTTGAGTTCCAAATTCTCTCTTTCTTTCCTGTGGGGTAAGATACCCAACTGAGTGTGCATGTCATTCTCTCCTCAAGTCAAATCTGATGAGAGCAAGATTCATTCATTGCCCCTCACCTGCCCCATCTTCCCTTCCAACAGAACTGTTTTTTCTTGCCACCTCTATGTGAGACAATGCACCCCACTCTATCTCTCCCTTTCTCCCTTGCTCAATATATTCATCTCTAATCTCTTAATTTGATTTTATTTTTCAGATATCATCCCTTCATATTCAACTCACCCTGTGCCCTCTGTGTGTGTATATATATATGTATATATATACACACACACATATGTATGTATGTATGTATGTATGTATATTTCCTTCAGCTACCCTAATACTGAGGTCTCATGAATTACACACATCATCTTTCCCTATAGGAATGTAAACAAAATAGTTCAACTTTAGTAAGTTCCTTATGATTTCTCTTTCTTGTTTATCTTTTCATGCTTCTCTTGATTCTTGTGTTTGAAAGTATTCAGCTCTGGTCTTTTCACTGAGAAAGTTTGAAAGTCCTCTATTTTATGAAAATCCATATTTTGCCCTGGAGCATTATACTTATTTTGCTGGGTAGGTGATTCTTGGTTTTAATCCTAGCTCCATCGACCTCCAGAATATCATATTCCAAGCCCTTTGATCCCTCAGTGTAGAAGGTGCTAGATCTTGTGTTATCCTGATTGTGTTTCCACGATAATCAAATTGTTTCTTTCTGGCTGCTTTCAGTATTTTCTCCTTGATCTGGTGTAATATCAATTAAGTTGGGGTTTTCTTACTCTTTTAAAATAATTAAGTGTCTTTGAGTCTTACTAGGTGCTAGGCCCCAGGCCCAAACCCCTATTAGGTGCTTAAACCTATGTGGGTGTGAATTGGTAACTAAGGTAGGGACCCAGGTGTGGCTAACTAAGGGAGGCCTGATTAGATCTTTGCTCCACCCCTAATTACTAGATGCTAAGGCTATGTGGGTGTGAAGCTCCCAGGGTCCTAACTCCAGAGCCAATCATAGGAGTCTAAGTTCTGGTCACTCAGATGACATTTGATGTTGTCTAAAACTGTATAAAAAAAGGGAAGGCAGAGCCATTTGCAGAGGGCTCTCACTCTTGGTGGCTCACTGCTGTGGAGACACCAGGCAGCTGTAGTTAAGAACCCTCCAGCTTGCCCAAATGTCCAGGCCTGGTTTTATTGGTAACTATGAATTGTATTTGGTCTGTTTGTAATTTGTTTATATTTGCTCTGAAGTTCAGGGTGCTGGCTTTTTCCCCTGAACTAAGCGAGTGATGTTTGTATGCTGGATTAAAATAAGCTTGTTAGCCCCTTAACGTTGCTTTCCTTACTAAAGCAGATCAAAAGAACCTATGCTGGCAGCATTCTTGTTGTTGGGCTTGTGTCGGTTTTTCACCCCCACAACACCTGCTAGCCAGATTGTTGAAACATCTGGGAGCTCTGGAATTTGGTGACAATATTCCTAGGAGTTTTGTCTCTAGGATCTTCCTCAGGAGGTGATCAGTGGATTCTTTCCATTTCTATTTTACGCTATGGCTCTAGAATATCAGGGCAGTTCTTCTTGATAATTTCTTGAAAGATGATATCCAGGCTCTTTTTTTTGATAATGGCTTTCAGGTACTCCAATAATCTTCAAATCACCTCTCCTGGATCTATTTTCCAGGTCAGTGGTTTTTTCCAATGACATATTTCACATTGTCTTCCATTTTTTCATTCCTTTGGTTTTGTTTCATAATATCTTGATTTCTCAAAAGGCACTAGCTGCCACTTGCTCCAATCTAATTTTTTTTAATTTATTTTTAATATCTTTAGTTTTCAGCATTAATTTTCACATGCGT
>JAQQSZ010004202.1:0-14223 GCA_028646595.1 Phalanger gymnotis | reverse complement strand
TATATGTCATCTTGGAGTGGGGGGGGGAGGGTAGAAATGTGGAGAAAATTTGTAATTCAAAATCTTGTGGAAATCAATGCTGAAAACTAAAAACATTAAATAAAAAAAAATAAATAATGCCAATTAAAAAAAAGAAGATTCAGTATCTCAGCTGATGGTTCAAACCACTGTTGGGCTGAATTAAGAAGGTTTCTCCTTAAAGCTGGCTCCTAACCAGAATCCCCTTGAGCCTTTCATTTCTGGCTCTTCAACCGCTTTGATAACTCATCATCACAGCATCAGCCTTTCCATCACTCATGGCCAGGACAAGGATTGCAAAGGCTCTACCTGTTGGATTGGAACCACGAAGGGAATATGAAGACCCCTTCCTCTAGTATCTTCCTCACAGGGATATAGTGAGGGTCAAATGTGATCACAGATATAAATATTTTTGCATACCTTAAAGGGTTATATGAATGTCAGTTATTACATTTATTGCTATTATTTTGTAAATCTTGTCTTTAAAATCCCTTCCAAGTGGTCAGAGAGCCTGTGCTTAAAAACTTTCTGTGATCCATTAGGTTATGAGCTCCTTGAGGTCAGGCATTATCTTTTTTTTCTTTTATATATTATTTTTCTTACAATTACCTGTAAAGGCAATTTTAACATAAATTTTTAAATAAAATTTTAAGTTCAAAATCACTAAAATCTTGAGTTTACAAGCTAGATTTATTTTTCATGGACCATGCCTTAAACCCAAATCACTCTGGCTGTCATGAACTAGCCAACAATAGGTCCTAGACCAAACACTTATTGTTTGGATTCTGATGGCTCAAAGTGAGTGTAAATGGTAATTGTTTCTGTTTTGGCCAGAAACCCTGAGTATCTTTACCTCCCAGAATGATTTTTTTTGAATAGATAAAAGAGGCCATTCTTTGCCTCATTTCTTGCTTACCCTTAATCACTGAATTAGCATTGCCTCAGATAAACTGAATCCTGGGAAAGGTCTTAGATTAAAAAGGCAAGGCCTCCCCCGACATCCAGGGCCATATCCAGTCATTCTGATTTATATCTTGCCACTGGACCAGATGGCTCTAGAAGAGAGAGGGAAGGTGGTGACTTTCTACAGGCCTGACTCAATTAAATCCAATTCACTTACATAACATCTCCTTCCTGATGTCATGGTCTGTTTCAACAATCCGGCTAACAGCTGCTATGAGGGTGTAAAGCCAACAACAACCAGCTCACAGAACGCCTCAAGCCCAGGTCCTTTTTATCTGCTTTACTAAGGAAAGCAACATTAAGGGGTTAACAATCTTACTTTAATCCAGCCTACAAATATCATTAACTTAGTTCAGGGGAAAAAAACCAGCACCCTGAATTACAGACCATATACAATTCGTAGTTATCAACATCTGGGTATATAGCCGGGGAGCTCATTATAACGGCTGGCCCAGAGTTACCCTCCCCTCCTGCTGTCGCTCAGAGCTGCAAGAGAGAATGCTAACCTCTGTGCTTATATGTCCTGTTCAGGGCCATGACCTTACCCAGGCTGGGCGTGGATAAGTTCCCCACCCCCAATATCACATCAGATACAAATCAATGACTTCCAGTTGTCTCAGTGCTGAGAAATACAAAAACATCCCACTTTATCTGCCCCATTCAAACAAAGGCCAGAATCATTAAAGGTCAACAGCAAAAAGTCCCACCTTAATTACTATTACATAGTTCTATTTGAGAACAAACAACAAATAACAACAATCCATACAAGTAATGTTGTAAAAGAAGAAATAGAACAAAAGGGGGGAACACATGAAAAAAATAAAGAAAGTCAAAATAGTATGTTTCAATCTTCATTAAGACTCAATCACTTCTTTCTTTGGATCTGGATAGTATTTTCCATCACCAGTCTTTTGGAATTGTCTAGGATCATTGTATTGCTGAGAAGAGCTAAGTCAAGCATAGTTGATCACTGCTCAATGTTGCTGTTACTGTGTACCATGTTCACTTCACTTTATATCAGTTCATATAAGTCTTTCCAGGTTATCCTGAAATCTGCCTACTAATCATTTCTTATAGCTCAATAGTATTCCATTGCATTCATATACCATAACTTGTTCAACTATTCCCCAGTTAATAGGCATCCCCTCAATGTCCAAATCTTTGCCACCATGAAAAGAGTTTCTATAAATATTTTTGTGCTTATAGGTCCTTTTCCCCTTTCTTCATGATCCCTTTGGAATACACGCCTAGTAGTAGTATTGCTAGATCAAGGAGTACATACAGTTTGATTTTCCTTTGTGTATAGTCTGGCTTATCTTTTGCCTCTTTTTGTACCAGTGCTTAGCACAGTGCCTGGAACATAGTAGGCACCTAATAAATGTTTATTGAGTGACTGATGGGAAACTCATCATCTTCTGAAGCATCTCACTATCTTGAAACTTCACAACTGACGTAGCTAGAAAGTCTTGTGTCTCCATTTTAAATTTGAGGAAGGCAAAGCTCTGAGAACATATTTCTAACTCTGCACACACACATACAAAAACTGCAACAAAAACAAAAGGAGTATTAGAATAACTATATGAGTCTAGATAGAAAATATTCTTTATAGAAATAAAGACATAAATAATTAGAGAAATATCCATTGTCATGGGTAGGTTTATTTTAATAATTTTACTAATTCAGCACTCTACCAAGCAAATTAGCAAAAGATTGTTTTACAGAGCTAGAAAAAAATTACCAAAATTCATCTGGAAGAACAAAAGATCAAGAATCTCATGGAAAATAGTGAACAAATGCAGGAAATAAGAAGGCCTAGAAGTACTAGATCTCTAAGTTTACTTTATAGTAGTAATAATCAAAGTGGTTTGGTACTAGTTAAAAAGTGGAGAGGCAATCGATGGAACAGATTAGATATAGAATCATAGAAACAGTAGCATAGTGGTCAATAAATCCAAAGATCCCAGTAAGTAGAATATCTCACTATTTGACAAGCTTCTGGGAAAATTTAAAGCAGAAAGATACAGACCGATATCTCACATCTTATACCAAGATTAACTACAAAGAGTTACGTGACTTAGACATGGAAAATGACATCACAAGCAAATTAGAGAGGCAAGGAAGAAGTTATCTTTCCTATCTGCTCGGTGAGATATTTGTAAAGTATTTAACACAGTGCCTGGCACGTAGTAGGTGCCCTATAAATGCTTATTCCCTTCCCTCCTTCCACTGATCTATGGATAGGGAAAAAATCATGACCAAACAAAGCATTAAAGGAAGGAGTATCAAAGAAGATAAAACAAACAATTTTGATTGCATAAAATTAAAAAGATTTTCACACACACAAAAAATAATATAGTTAAAATTAGAAGAGAAACAAATAACTGGCAGAAAATCTTTGCACCGTTTCTCTGACAAAGCTCTCATATTCAAGATATATAAGGAATGGATTTAAATTTATATGAATAAGAGCCATTCCCCTATTGATAAATGGCAAAAAGTATAAACAGGCAGTTTTAAAGGGAGAAAGCCAAACTATCAGCATATTAGGGGGAAAAGTCTCCAAATTAGAGAAATGCAAGTTAAAGCAATTTTGTGACTCTCCCTCACACCTACTAAATTGGAAAATTTTACAAAAGAGAAAAATGGCAAATGTTAGAGATTTTGCAGGAAAACAGACACACTAATGCTCTGTTGGTGGAACTGTGAATTGGTCCAGCTATTCAAGAAAAAACATTGGAACTATGCTTCAAATTTGATTAACTGTGCATGCCATTTGGCCTAGCAAAGCCAATACTAGGTCTAAACCCCAAAGAGACAAGTGAAAGAAAGGAAAGAATCATATATTCCCCAAAATTTATAACTTCCTTTTGTAGCATCAGAAAAACTAGATCCTAAGAGGACACCTACATTTTGAGGAATGGCGAAACAAATTATAGCATATAAATGTAGTGCTATATTTTTGTTCCATAAGAAATGATTAAATGGACAGTTTTGGTAACCTCTATGACTGGAGGAAAAGTCAAATTATCAGAGCCAGAAGAACAATTAATACAGAGACAACAACATTATAAAGGGAAAAATAAAACAACTTTGAAAGGATTTTAAATTCTGACTGATACAAATTCCAGATGGCCAAAGGTAAAACATGATATGTACCTCCTGGTAGAGATTCAAAATGTGGAATGAAGTACACATTTTGGGGAGAAATGGCCAATAAAGGAATTTGCTTGCTTAACTATTTATATTAGTTATGAGGCTTTTATTTTGCCTGTTTTGTTGTTCATTTGGGGGCAGGTGGAAGAGAGAGAAAGAGAAAATAAATGTTTATCAATTGGAAAAGCAATGATGAAATTAATTTTTAAACAGCACTAGAATCTCCCTTCTCTGAAAAGTAAAACCTTCTTAAAATCAACATTCCTAATATTTACCACAATGTGATCTAAATCTAAAGCATGAACATAATGCAGCTCCATAGACAGAGGGCAAAGCAGGTAACTAAGAAAAGAATTCCAGTAAAAATTACAGCCTTCTGGTAATGAATTCCCAGCTTCATTGACACTGAACAAAGTTTGTTGTAAACAGCAATGCACCTGAGACTCCCCAACTGCTCCAGATGGAAATAAACCAGGTAAGTACCTCAGCAGGGAAGCCTAATATATTCCAGCAGTAACAGGGACAAAAATTCCGTTTGTAGCCAGTAAGGTTGCATGACAGGAGAGACTGTCACACAAGCCACTGAGCTACTGTAGAGAAGATAAGAAAAAGGACAGCTCTTGCAGACTGTACAGAATGGCTTTGCATGAGAGACTCTGTAAATACTGATGAAGGAACCAGATTAATGGGTAAAGGCAAAACACATATGGTTACAAATGTGACTCAGAAGTGCCTGAACCAACAAAACATTCTCCACAAACATATAAAAATAATGATCACAAATCATGGAATGAACGAAGTTAGCCAGCTTTGCATATATTTATAAAGGGGTAACTTCTGAAAAAAAAATACTTTTCATGTCGTGATTTTTACCTTTAGTACACTGTGTGCAAAAGTAGAAAAAAATTTCCTAGGATATAAAAAGGTTTCCAACTGACAATTCCATCCTAGACCAAGAAAAGGGTATTTGTGCAGTCCCAGAATTTGCAGAGCAGACAAACAATCAGAAATCTGGGAAAAATTTTGCAAATAATTTGATTTGTTTCTGCAAGTTCATGCATGCATTCATTCATTCACTCATGGGGGAGAGTTTGGCAAGGATATTTGGGAGTTGTAACTTAGAAACATTAAATCCAATATGTAGCGCTGCAGAAAAAATAAATATCTTTTTGTATTTCTAGAAATTGCCTTGAAGATTCTTTTTACTATTATCATTCTAAGAAATTGTGAATCTATTCATTCCAAAGCCCTAACTGCATTCTGCAAGCACACATACTTGCGCACATACACAAAGAGACCATAAATATACCATGTGGCTTCATATTCCAAAAACAAAGAATTTTAAAATCAGAAGAGATTTCACATTAATCTAGTTTGACGTGTGCCCCTCCAAAAAAAATAATCCCAATTGCAATACATCCAGCAAGTGGTCATCCAGACTTTGCTTGAAGACCTTTAATGGAGGGCAAGGAACATATTAGTTCTTGAAGAAGACCACTCCAGTTTTGGATGTATTTAAATATTAGATTTTTGGTTTTGGTTTTGTTCTACCATAATATTAAGCTAATTCACTTCACTGCAATTTTCACTCTATTCTTAATTATAACTTCTGGGATCAACCAGAACAAATCTAATTCTTCTTCAATAGCCCTTCAAATATTTAAAGATAGCTGCCTCCACTCCCACCCCTCATCCCCCAACCAAGTCTTCTCTGTAGGCCAAGTAGCCTTAGTTCTTTCAAACGATTCTTATGTAGCATAGACTCAAGGCCCTTCATCATGCTGGTTGGGTGTTCTCCAACTTATCAAATTTGCAGATAATACAAAATCAATATCTTGAAAGAAAAATCAGGATCTAAAAATATATCAGTGGGCTGGAATGGTGGGCTGAAACTAACAAAATAAAATATTATGGCAAAATATAAAGTCAAAAGATCATAGGTTTTTAAGTTTTAAGGGTCTTTAGAGGTCCTTTAGTCTAACAATTTCATTTCACAGATGAAGAAAACTAAGACCCAAAGAGATGACCCTCCAAAGTGGCAAGGCAGCAAGTTCAATGTCTTTTCGCTATAAATCCAACATCTCTCAAGAGTCCTGCACTTCAGTTAAAAACAAAACAACAGCAGCAACAACCACACAAACTCAGGCTATTGGTTCAGGAAGTAGGAACATGGCTAAGAAGCAGTTCATGGGGAAAAGACTGAAGGCTTCTGGGGGACTACAGTTCAATAGCATTCTTCAGTACCATATGGCAGCCAAAGGAGTTAATTCAATTTGAGGTTTAGGGTTGCATTAATAAAAAGTACGCAGTCCAGAACAGAGAGGGAACGATAACGTGATCTGGTTAGACCGCATCTTGAATCTTGGGTCCAATTCTTGGTGCCAATCCAGTTCTAGATACTATGAGCTCTTTCTGGGACCACTTGTATTGCACTGTAGGATGGTGAAGTTAACCAAGATAGCGAGGAAACAAAACCGTTTCAAACAAGGATCTAGCGAAGGACCTAGAGGTATATAACATGGAGAAGAAATGATATAGGGTGGAGGAGAGTGATAACAAACTTTAAATACTTCAACACTTGATGTGGAAGAGTTATTAGATATTCACTGAGCCTTAAAGAGAAGAACTAGGACCAATGATTGATAGTTAAAGGAAGGGAGATTTTTTTTAACCCAATATAGAGATAAATTTCTTTAAAATTAGATCTGCCTCAAATGGTAATAGAGTGCCTTTGGGGTACAGTGGGGTTTGTTGTTATTGTTTTTGTTGTTCCTGAAAATTCTCCAACAGAAGCTAAATAACCAGCTATCAGCCATATTATAAATTACATTCAAGCTTCTCAATAGAATCTAAACTTTTTGAAGGCAGAGAATGTCTCACATTTAAGTAAGTATTCCCAGTAACTAGTGCAAGACCTGTCACATAGTAGATGTTTAATACATAACACCGTATCTATCTTCACAGCTCCTAAGCCTACTAGCACTGGCAGTTTAAGTCCCCACAAGGTAGCAGACTACTTCTGTCTTCAGGGTTCTAGGGCTAATCCCAAGAGGTTTGGGTGGTGTCTCAACTATGCTCATTCATGAATCCTCAATTTGTATGCTCCCCCCATACAACTAGTCGAAGTTAATAATATTTTAATTAGAAGTTCTTACTGACAGTTGGTACAAAACATCCCTCCTCTACCAAAAAAGGGAAAAAAGGAACTCTATGAGACATTCACCCTCAAATACCTACAAAATCCAAGAGAAAGTTAGCTCAAGGGGCAAAAAGGTATACCTCAAAACTCCTGGTTATATGGAAGTCCTTTTCTCCCTTCTAGGAGTCCTCATGAAGTTCCCCTGGGGTATGTGAAACTTATTGCTCCACTTTGAGGTGTTTCAGTGCCCATGTAGCATAAGAAATCTTCACTTACCACTGCCCTTAAGAAGTCACAGTCCCTGACACTTTCTTTCCTCAATGTGCTTAGATTATCCTTTCTTAGTTTCCAGTTTAATGCATTATTACTGGTAAAGTTGGTTGCTCTGATTGCGTGATCAATGGGAGAGTAGGAAAAGCATGGGAATCTCCCTCTTGTCTTACTCCTTGCCCTACTGCCCTCTGGTTATAGGTGTAAGAGTCTGGCTCTTCTTGAGCTACCAAAACTTAACAGGAAGCAGGTGTATAGAATTCTCCTGATGGAATCTCCTTCTCTGATATCCATAGACCAGGAGGTTTGTCTAATACTTTTAACTAGTCTCAATACATTTAATAAAAACTGAAGCCCTTGACTCCCCCTCTACTTGATTAAGTAGGTTGTTTGTATGTAACTCATGCCTTTGGTTCATTGATTCAATAGAGATGTCTAAGGATTGTTCACATGGAGATGATGCATTGATTCTCTAACTCAATCAAAAGGCATTCTCACCCAATAAAGTTATCACATAAAATAGTATCTTGTTACTTACATTAATTAGGATTGGGGCATGAAAGAACCCTTTTGCAATTATATGCTTAATATTGAGTGATATTTTAGATAGGAACTGAGCTAGATGACTTTTGAGATGCCTTCCAACTAACTCTAAGATGAAACATTTTTTACATTTTGGAGCATAATGTAAAACGAAATGCCAAGAAAGATATAAACAGGGTTGAGGGTGCTGTAGAGTATTTGGAAGTACACCAATGTAGAGTAATGATTTAGTTGTGCATGGTGGTCAGCATGTTTTCTGAATTTTGATTTCTCATTTTGCAGAATGATCCTAGATGAGATTTTATAATAGGAAAATGTGGTTAAGCAAGAAAAGCATGGTCAAGATATATGATGGCAATTTAGGAATCTAAAATTAATCTATCAGTGTCAAAATAGGGATCATAATTACAATCATGTGCTACTTAATTGTTTTCAGAATTAAATATTCTTTGGTAGGTTAGCAGAGGCATGGTGTGAAGAACACATAGAATTAAGTAAGGAAACCTAGATTTTATTCTCATCTTTGTCATTACCTAGCTGCGTTATCCGAGACAAATATTGCCTTCTCCGGGCTTCAATTTCTTCATTTGCAAAATGAAGGGCTTGGATTAGAGGCTGTATAAGGCCCTTTCACATTTTAACATCGAAGATAACCCTATTCATCTCTTTAACTGGAGGTAGCCATTTATAATCAATAAGACTCTTAACAATATTTAGCAAATGCAATGATACACAAGTACTTACATTTTAAAAACCCTATCCTGAGCCAAGCTTGAACATTATAATCACATGACTGCAAGTTTCATGTTTTTGTAATTTCCATTTCCATGGATATGCCTCTTCCCTATTGTTCTTCGCATCTTTATAGAATTATTTACTGCTGGGAGGGAACTTGGAGGCCATTAAGGCCAACCCCATTATTTTGTAGATGAGGAAACTGAAGCATTGCTGGATGAATTGACTTGCCCAGGGTCACTCAGCAAGTAAATATCAGAGATGGTACTAAAAATCCATAACTTCTCCTTCCAAAGCCAATTTTCATTCCACTAGAAGAGATTTTCAAGCTTTGACAGTTTGGTATATAGGTGACTGTGCTAATCTGGGTATTTCTTTGAGTAGTACAGTAATACCCCATATGTATATATACACTTCACCTTATGACTGTCAGTTTGTTCCCAGATGAATTTTCATTGGTCATTTTAATTATTGTGGTGAGTATCTTCCTTTCTATCACCTGATGATATATAGATGCCATTGGAGTACCTGAGCTATCCAGTGGTTATCCTTCAGTCTCACTTTTGAAGTCAAAATTCTCTGATGATAAGGTTCATGCTACATCTGTAGTATTTATCATTAGATTGCTAATTGTAGGGTTAATGGAATATAAGATCTTCCCCATTCATTAATAGGCTTATGTGACCACATGTGTCCCCTTTTTTCCTTGGAACAGGAGCCACATTCCCAGGTCTAAAGGTACACAGGTATTTCAATCACAGATGTCTTGCTGCTTTGAGCTCTGGCCCAGTTCACAGGTATAATACATCCTGAGTCACGTAGAGCCCACTGGGAAAGTAACTTGCCTAAGAGGAAGCTTGCTAAGGGAAATCTAGCTTACCAGGAGGCTTGCTTGCAGGAAGGCTGTCACACCTTTTGGTGCTAAGCTAATTAGGCACAAGGGTTTTGCTTTGGGGTTCACTGATGGGAAAAATGTTTGCTTGAGGTCTTTGTGATTTGTCCAAACAAGATTCCAGGTATCCATTGTTAAGGAGCCCCACCCCCCCACTCTCTCCTGCTTTGTGAACTCAGATGTTGGTGCTCTCAGGTCTGGTGATTATGTATCTATTACTTTGTTTAGACAGTTGGAGCCTTGTCTATTGGATTCTTTCTTGGATACTCACTTCTTTCTATTTATCTGCATTAAAGTAAGATTCTTGATCCCTTTGAAGTTGTCTTTCCTTTAGAAAAGCTGATCAAAGAACCTGTGCTAGAAGGCCATCCTGGGTGTGCTAGGGTCATTGCTAATGCAATAATATAGTGAAGCCTATTCACACTCAACATTGTATCTTCATGGTCTTTAAGTGACCTACTACTTTAATTTTTTGGACATTAAGATATAGACATACAGTATTACCAGAAGAATCCTGATGTTTAAAAAGATGGTCCTTTGTTAAGGAAATGCCTAGCATAATTAATGCTAAATCTTGGTTTAGTTGGATTTCTTGCTAAGCTATCAATAAACATGTTCTCTCCATTGTTTTTCACTGTTTTATGTGATATAATAATAATTAGATATAATATAAAAATTCTTTATATATGTTATCCCATTTGACCTCACAACAACCCTATGAGGTATGTGCTATTATTAATATTATCATTTTACAGATGAGGAGGCTGGGGCTGAGAAATGTTATCTGACTTGCTCAGGGTCACATAGCTAATAAGTTGTTTAAGGCAGTTTTAGAATTTAGTTATTCTTGACTCCAAGTCCAGTTCTATGCACTTCCTCTCCAGCTGCTTATTCTACATACTCTTCTGTGTGATTTTGCAAACAAATTTATATTCCCTGCTGATATTGTCTGTGGCAATCATGTCCTCTCCATTCTACAAGAAGAGGAAATGCTTTCCGAGTGAGCCAATTTCTAGGTAATTTTGTTTTGTGGTAAGTGCTTTACATAGGTAAAACCTCTTTAGGAAACTGGTAGTCTGTATTAATATCTATTTTTTATCTATTTACTATTATCTCTACCATCAGCATGCCATTTTAGTATTTCAGATTGGGATTACCTATATTGTATACTATAATGACTTTTCATTTTTTTTTACTTATGAAATCAAACTGAATTTTACTCCGTTCTATCAATTCAGTGGTGCAATTGGACACAGATACCTGATATAGAAATGACTCTTACCTTGTCATTTACTGTAGTTGGAATATAATCAGTTTTGTTTTCTGTGATGTCATTTGTCAGTCAATCAATAAGAATTTGTAAAGCTCTTACTAAGAGTCAGGCACTGTGCTAAATACTAGGAATACAAATACAGAGAGAAAGAAAGATAGTTCTTGCCCTCAACGATTTTACATTCTAACACATAAAACAAAGCTGAAAAGGGGGTGGGAAGGATGCTGATACCCGCTCTGGAGTTTGGTGGAGAAAGTCATGTGGAGATGAGTCAGTAGAGCAGCATGGAGAGAAATGAAGATGTGGTTGGCCTGGCCTTTGTTCACAAAAATGGAGGTTATGGGATGAACTTGCCAATCAGAGGGAGAGGTTGAACAGGAGAGAGGAGACTTCCAAAGTGAGAAGTAGTCTAGAAGTGGAATAAGCTTCCAAAGAGAATAAATTTCTATGGCACATTAGAGAAAGTCCTGTGGAGATGAATCAGCAATGCAGCTTGGAAAGGAATGAATTGCTCATCATGCTCAGTTCTCTTCTCCTTGAGGAAAGTGTTCATAATATATAGTCCTGAGACTTCTATATATCCTTTGACATCCCCTGTTTCTCGTCTCTGCACCATATTTTTTTCACTACGCTCTCTTATAAAATGAGATATTTGTAAAGTGCTTGGTACAGTGTCTGTTACATAGTAGGTGCTTTATAGATATTTATTCCCTTCCCCCTCCCTTTACCTGCTTTGGGCACATTTGTGGTGAAGTCACTGAGTGAACCTATGATTTCATCCATATGGAAAACAGGATTCCCTTCCCCTTCTATCACCTACACACTCTGAGTCCACACCTTCTTCCAAAATCCAGTCGTGATTCCTGTGAAAGTTAATCCATTCAACCTCTGACTCTCTTGCCCAAATGCCCAACATAGCATGCTTTCTCATGCTCTCATGCTCTCATGCTCTCTCTCTCCCTCCCTCCCTCCTTCTCTCTCTCTCTGTCTCTCTCTGTCTCTCTCTCTCTCTCTTTCTCTCTCTCTCCCTCCCTCCCTCCCTTTCTCTCTCCTTTCTCTCTCTCTCTTGTTATATCTCAAAAATTACCACAATATCTTGTACTTAGTAAGTACTTAAATGCTTTTTCATTAATTTGTTCAAATGATGCTTCTAATTGCTGTTATATGCCTGATAAAACCAACTCATCCAACTGTTTTATTTTCTTCTCCAAGGAGAACCCAATATCAAATTTTCCAATTAGCAGCAACTTCCATTTATTTTTTTGATTTCACTTATAGCTAGAAAGTGAGTTTGATATTTTTCAGGTCCTACCATACTATTTCCCCTCATCAATTACTGGATGAAAATCTCACCTTTAGACTATCAGCAACTAAGTTGAGGCTCACAATTTTTCTGTGTTATCCTTACCCCCTCTTGCTCTTGTTTCTGTCAGTCTCACTGGAAGCAAATGGAAGCCACAGACAACTTAGGATCGTTTCGTATCTTTTCTTTTATCATGATTTTGGGTGACCAAAGAATTCCTTACCTAACGGCCAACCGTTAAATGGAAGAAGTTCATAATAAAATGATCCTCAAAAAGAAAACTTCGGGTTGCTGGAACCAGACTCATAGAATCTGCTAGAACTTACTCCCTTCCAGAATAGCATTACAGAATACGAGGTCATCTGGGGTTCCATAATAAAGCACCAAAGATGGAAAACTCACTCCATTGACAAAGATTTCCTTTGGATTATACATTTTGTAGAATATCACCCCTTAAAGGCTTTTCATCAACAGAGTGTCTCCGGTGAATGTATCAGAATTATGGAAGATTGCCTTAAAGGTATAGCAGAGATGACCTTGTTCAATGATTCTCTTATCATTCATACCAAACAAAACATAAAACAGAGAAGCACATACTTGCCAAATGTATTCACCATTGGCATGAAGGAAATCAAACAGAGAGAAGTTGAAGAGGGATTTATTATATGATGAGTTCTTCCAAGTTCTCCCATTTATAGGTAATATAAACTTGGTTGTATCAAATAACAAACATACAAAGCTTCTTTGATTTTTCATGAAACTACTTAAAAGACTTTGGACAAATCATCTACGGAGTAAAACCAAATGGGTGAAATATGCTTATTGTCCATGTAGTTAGATGGACAACACACGGAACTTGTTATATTATGTTGTGTTATGTCATGATATATTATACCATATATCATGCCACAGCAATTGTATTATGTTATATTGTGTTATACTATATAGACATATGTGCATACACACAGGGCATTAGACATTTTGAGAATTCATTCTTGAATATTTTCTTTGAAATGATCCTTGAAAGCTTTACGCTGCCCATACTTCAATCTTCTTCTCCCACCCTGTAATGACTTTGTTTCCATTAACACACCCTCAATTTTCTTCCAGTGTATCTCATTTCTTTCACCATGACATGACACTGAATTAGCCAGAGGAGTGTTAAAAAGAGAAAGTAGCAGGAAGATGTAGAACAGCAATAATGAGGGGTTTCTAAGCATCCTAGAGAGGTCTGAGACGGTTAGGTCTGGAAAGGGTAGACTTAGGACAAGAAAACTTTTCTCGGCGGCAGAGCCAAGATGGCGGCTGGAAAGCAGGGACTGGCGTGAGCTCCCCACCAAGTCCCTCCAGAAACCTATAAAAAATGGCTCTGAAGCAATTCTAGAACTGCAGAACCCACAAAGTGGCAGAGGGAAGCAGGGCTGCAGCCCAGGATACCCTGGATGGTCTCTGGGTAAGGTCTGTCCCCCACAGAGCTCCCAGCTGCCAGCTGAAGGGAGCAGAGCTGAGCCAAGCAGAGCCCAGTGTGCGTGCCGCGGACCGACCAGACCAGAAGCCGAGTGGAGAGTGCCCTAGCATCCTGAATTACTGAGCTGCGGCATTTACCAGACCTCACAACCCACAAACAGCAAAGACAACAGAGAAGGTTAGTGGGAAAAGCTGCGGGATGGAGTTTGCAATTAGGCCACTGACCCTGGGGCAGTGGAGGTGGGGCAGCTACAGAACTACAGCTGCAGTTGCTTCCGGCCCCAGGCCCACCTGGTGGGAGGAATTAGGTGGCTGATCAGAGCAGGAGTGAAGAGCCTGCTGAAGACCTAAGCCCAGTCCAGGTAGGGGGTTCTTGGGGAAGTAGGAGTGCTGGTGAGGCAGCGCATCCGCCCAAGCGTAGAACATAGAACTCTTTAGTCTACAAGCAGTCGTACCCTGCTGAAAAA
>JAQQSZ010004201.1:0-14223 GCA_028646595.1 Phalanger gymnotis | reverse complement strand
TGTTAAACAATGATATTGCTTCATTGTTTATGGTGCCTTTTAGCAGGATGTAATGTCCTTCCTTATCTCTTTTAATTAAATCTATCTTTACTTTTGCTTTGTCTGAGATTAGGATTGCTACACCTGCTTTTTTTACTTTAGCTGACGTGCAATATATTTTACTCCAGCCTTTTACCTTTACCCTGTGTGTATTCCCCTGTTTCAAATGTGTTTCTTGTAAACAGCATATTGTAGGATTATGGTTTTTAATCCATTCTGCTATCTGCTTCCGTTTTATGGGAGAGTTCATCCCATTCACGTTCACAGTTATGATTTCTATCTGCGTCTTTTTCTCCATCCTATTTCCCCCTGTTTGTGCTTTTATCTCTCCTTTTCCCCTTCCCCTCCTCAACAAAGTTTTGCTTTTGACCGCTGCCTTCCTCAGTTTACCCTCCCTCTTTATTTGCCTCCCTTATCTTATAGTTTCCCACTTGCTACTTCTCCCCTCCCTTCTGGCCAGCCTCCTCCCTTTTTTCTCCCCACTTCCCCTCCTATTTCCTGTAGGACAAGTTAGATTTCTATACTTACCAGGGTATGTTATTCCCTTCTTGAACCAGATCAGATGACAGTAAAGCTCAAATACTGCTCTTCTCCCTCCCTTCTTTCCCTCTACTATAATATGTTTTTGTGCCTCTTCATTTGGTGTAATTTACCCTTTTCTACTACCTCCTTACCTCCTCTCTCATAGCCCTCCCTTTACATCTCTTACTTATGTTTTTTATCCTTATATCAGTTATTTTATACAGGCATTCACAATCTATGTGTATCGCCTTCAATTGTCATAATAGCTGTACTATTCTCAAGATAGACATATATATGTATATATATAAAACATACCTAAGATGATATAATCCTATAGAAAGATGCAAATAATTTGCCCTTATTGATTAATAAGGTTTTGGGGGGGTTTTTCTCCATTTCTCTTTTTATGTCTCTCTTGAGAAAAGTGTTGCTTTATCTGTGATGATCTTTTACTTTCTAAATCTTTAACCTTTAAAAGCTGAAACTCCTGCCTTTCTGAAGTGAATGTTATTGTTATCTCCGTGGCGATAGCCATACCTCCTCCTCCCCTCCGATGCCTATTACAAGGCCCTGTGTTTATTGATGACTCAATTCATAGCTCAAAGTCTCTATTTGGACAAAGAAAAATATTAATAAACACTCACAAAACATGAATTTAGCCCTGGTTTTGTAACGCTCTCATATGTTCCCAATATTTCCTTGTTTACCAGAAAATATTCGGTATTGAGGGCTCAGGGCTACACTAATCTATTCTAGATTCACTGCTGGGATTGAGGTCATCCCTAAGGAAACAGGGTCCTTATTTGATTGGGCATGTTTAACAACAATCTCATTACAGAATTGGCTTAGCCTGAGAAGACTGACTCACAGACCTTCCCCTATGGAGAGGTGGGCCTACCTCTAGGTAGCAGCAGCTGAGAACACCACACAAGAGGGTCAGCTACATTATGCCTAGATAGCTACAGTTTAATTATCCTCTAAGTTATCAAGTTATTGTCATTCATGGGCATAGATACTGAGGGAATAATGTGTCTATAATCTTTTTCTTTTGAGGCTGAGACAGACATTCTATATTAGAACTTAAGGTTTTTGAAAGGAAATTTACATACATACATATATGTATATGTATATATATGGTATGTGTGTTTTCCTACATATATGCATATAGTTTTTTCCTCTTAAGAGGCATACACATACCCACAGATATAGATATGGATTACTTTGCTGACTAGGAGGTTTTATACATACACACACACACATACACTCACCAGTCCATTGCACACATAAACTAACTATGTACAAAATAATTATTTTGTCTTGCATGGTTTCAAATCTATTATTTTCTCTTCTGAGGAAGAAAAGGTATTTTGCGGGTTGAGACGTTTGGTAATTTTCACTATAACTCTGAGCCCTCACATCCTGTGAATTAGAAAACATGGTGAACTTTGACGGCATTACAATTCTAGGTATTATAAAGCTTGGAAGAGTCCCTCACATAATTAATTTTACAGACTGTCAGTTAGGAAACTTGAATTTTAGTCTTGCCTTTATGGACCTCTCAGCAAATCTTATAACCTCCCAATGCCCCAGTCTACTCTCTAAGACCCTAGACTACAGATGAGATGATACACATTTGTACCAAGTTCCTAAATCCAGAGTCTCCTGCACTCATGTACTCATGAAATGACAGGTCCAAACCCCACCTCCCCCACAAAAATCATTTCAAATATCAGAAAGGGGAGGCAATTTAAAATAATGGGTTTGTAGTCAAGAAGACCTGGGTTCAAATGAGATAATTATTTCGCAAAGCACTTAGCACAGTGTTTTACACATAGTAGGTGCTTAATAAATGTTTATTTCCTTTCCCCCTTCAAATCCTGCCTGATACTTAATAGTAATGTGACCACAGGTAAGTCATTTAACCTGTCTTGTCTGTGGTTCTATTAGATCTCTGAGACCATAAGTTACAGACTGTGGTAGACTAGCCAACCAGAGAAAGTTCTCATGTGGACAAAGTCATAGGTCTTTGATGTATGTATGTGTCAGTAAAGCTCTTTGAAAGAAAAAAAATGTGACTGATTTCAAAACAAGATGGTGCTGATCAGTGCCTAGGTGTCCTGTATTTCCTCAATACTTTAAGGATGGGTAATCTCATCACTGTAGGTACTCTCTCCATCAATGAAGTTTTCACCATTGAGAGTTACTATGGCTAAAATGGTACAGCTAAGTAGTGTGGTAGAGAGAGCTCTGGGCCTGGAGTCAAGAAGACCCAAGTTCAAATCCAGCCTCAGACACTTACTAGCTATGTAACTCTGGGCAAGTCACTCAACCTTGTTTGCCTCGGTTTCTTCATCTATAAAATGATCTGGAGAAGGAAATGGCAAACCACTCTGGCATCTTTGCCAAGAAAACATCAAATGAGGTCACAAAGAATTGGACATAGCTGAAACAACTCAACAACAACATGGCTAAAATATTACCTGGATTCAGCTCAGCTCAACAAGCACTTATTAAGTATATACCATGAGCCAGACACTATTAGGCACTATTAGGCACATTAGATACAACAGAAAAGAATTATTTTCAAGGAATATTCATTTGACTGGGGTTGGGGATACAATATATGTATAGATTAGTAAAATATCAGTAAATTCAAAGTATACACAAAGTAATTTTGATGTGGGAAGGGGAGCATGTGCCATGACCAGCATGGTGATGAGCGCCGCAGAACTTAAATGATCATAGATTTAGAGCAGGAAGGGACTTCTTATTCAATTTCCTCATTTTACATGTTAGGACCTAGAGACCCAAAAATCTGAAATGCTTTGCCCAAAATCACAAAGGTAGCCAAAAAGCCTGCTCTTGAAGCCAGTAGCTCTGGCTCCAAGTCAAGGGCTCTTTTCCCCTGCACCACGTTGCCTCAGGCCAATTACTTGGTTTGTAAGGAAGTGCATATGTCTATCTTATATAGACAAGGAAGTCAGACAGCTGTCATCCAGGCCTTGTTGAGCCTTGCATTGTGAGTTAGGCAGCTCCCCAGGTCCTAAACCCAGTGTAGATCGCTTTTGCCAATGAGATTTGGGCTTCCTACAGGGACCATTCACTAGGAATACTCTGAAAAACTACCTAGGATTTGATATTACTTGTAGTCTGACTTAGGGGTTGAGACACAAAAATGAGCCATCTCCCAAGGACTGGGCTGTGGGCCAGATCTTCTCTGTGGCAAATATTTTAATGGTCTGCAAAACTTTTATCACCAAAGGTCTTTACTTCTTAAAACATATAAATTACTGACTCTTGTCAGACAAAGTGAATTACAACTTAACTCAGTTTGATCAATGTGAACAGGCCTTAGCTCCCAATTAATTCTTAGATAGAAAATCACAGTGATTGTACACCTAGGTCGGAGGGGTCACTTATCATGTCTGCGCCATGTGTCAGTACTCTGGAGTCTGTCTCGAGATAATGCCCCAGCAGGCAACGGGAGATAGTCATTTTTCAGATGTGTCATTAAGTTTTTTAAATTATCCTAGTCACTCAATATGTAACAAACTCAATATGTAACAAAATACAGAAGAGATTTTTAAAAATTTTTTAATTTTTTGGTGATTTTTAAATGAATGGAAAAAATGCAAAGAACATTGCTTAGCCTTGGATTAAACTATTAAAATATGAGCAATGTTGCTTGGTCTTGACCACAAACATAATAGTGAATTAAGTACTTCAGATTTAGCTAAGACAAACAATAACAAAAAAGCAATTGCATTTAATTCAGTAAATATCTATTAAACACTTAATATCTACAAGGCACCGTGCCCTTAGGCACTGGGGATACAAAAATGGAAAATGACATGTTCCATTTCCCTAGCAAATTAAAGGAAGAAATAAGCAGCTGGTTAAGGGAATTGAACAACTGTTTAACTGAGTTTGGGATTTAGATTTTTGGACTATGACTTAAAATATAGGAATGACAGGCTCCTGGCCAGGGATGAAGTATAACTAACGAGGAATATTAAGAATGTATTTGCTTGAACTCTTCACCGCTGATCAAAAAGACTTTAAACTGAAGAGGGAAATAGGGAGAAGAAAACTGCTTCTATACATAAAGATAGATATTATAGAGACAGATGCCTAGTGATTCAGCCAGCACTGAAACCCATGACCTCATATGTCTATAAATAAATGTGCAAAGTATAAGTAACAAGCAAGATGAACTAAATATCCCAGTACAAGGTAGGAAAAAAGTGGCATTGCACATTAAAATGAAAAATAATCACATGAGGAAATCTAGTAACTATAGTCAGGGAATTGGGGAGCATTTTGGGTAAAGACTGAATAAAGGCTGAAATAAAAATGATATTGTCATTTAAGAATACTACAGACCACTTGTATAGAAAGAAGAAAATAAATGAATAGTTCAGAAAATAGATTTCAAGTCTGGCACGAAGACACTAGTAGAGTAGTGATGGGAAACTTCAATTATCCAGACACCTGCTGGAGCTCTCTCAGCCAAAAGTAAAGAAGTTAATAATTTCTGCCTTGCCTTAATGATGTCGTTCTTTAAAAATTGGAAGAGGCAGCAAGAGAATATTGTATTTTGCATCTGATTCTCTCTACCAAGGAATTGAAATCACCGGGCCTAGATAAATATCCTAGGATACTAAAAATAGGTGACAAATATGATTGTTAACCACTGTCACTGATCTTCAAAAAATTTTGGAGATGTGGAGGGGCTCTATAGGATTAAAGGAAGGCAATTGTCTTTATTTTTGTAGAAAATGGAACAGAACACCATCTGAAAACTACAGGCCAAGAGTTTGACTTTGATTCCTGGCAAAATTCTAAAACATATTATTAAAGACATCAGTGAACATCTAGAAAAGAAGCAATAACCACAATGACCCATCATGACTTTGTCAAGACTAAGTCATTCTAGACTACCTTCATTTCTTTTCTTGTTGGAATCACTAGGTGAGTTGTTCTGAAAAATGCTATACCAAGCATTTGCCTACATTATAGCAATGCATTTGACAAAGTATTCTATGTTGTTTTTAATTATAGAAAAGATGGAGAAATGTGAATTGGATTATAAAATAATTTAGTACTTGGTCAGTGTCCCAAAGAATAATCTTTCATGATTTCATGTTATCTTAAAAGGAAGTTCTGAGTTGAGAGTCTCAGAGATCTATGAGTGACCTTGCGCTGTCTTTATTTCACTGTACTGTTTCCTGGTTGGGCCATTTCCAGAGTTTTGTGTTCAGTTTCTGGGTCATGTTTTAATCAAGAAGAGAGAGAGAGTGTCCAGGGGAGGGTAACCAGAAGGGACTCTAGGTAATGTCATGTGAGGAGCTATTGAAGGAACTGGGGATGTTTATCCTGAAGAAGAGAATGCATTAGTTGGGACATCACAATTCTCTTCAGGTATTTGAAGGTCTATGAGGTAGAAGAAGAAGTACATTTACTCTGCTTGGCTCTGATGTGTAGTAATGGGCAGGAGAGGCAGAGGCAAACTGAGAGTGATCCTAACTAAAACATCCTAATAATTAGGGTTATCCAAATGTAGAATGTAGACAGCTAGGTGGTACAGCGGATAGAGCACCCAGCCTGGAGTTAGGAAGATCTGAGCTCCAATCTGGACTCAGACATTTATTATCTGTGTGACCCTGGGCAAGTCACTTAACTCACTATTTGTCTCAGTTCCTCATGGACACACTGGAGAAGGAAATGGCAAACCACAGTATCTTTGCCAAGAAAACCCCATGGGTCATGAAAAGTTGGACATGAATGATTGAACAACAACAAAAGTGGAATAGATTACCTTAGGAATCAGTGGCTTTTCTCTGCTTCAAGGTCTTCAAGCACAAACTAGATAACCGTTTGTTAGGTGGCGCCTAGGTGGAGCAATGCCCATAATGCTGGACTTGGAATCTGCAAGTCCAACGTTCAAATCTTACTTTATCCATCTCTCAGACTTAGGAGGAAGTAGCTGGTCTTCGTTTATAACCTGTAGGCCCTAGTTGTACTGCTCTGCCCTTGAAACCCTGGGATGCTTTTTACTGTTTGGATAGAGAGAACTCACTAAGACCAGAGGGTGTCATATGTGGAGATACTTTGTTGGGGGAACAAAAACACCCCCAAGACAAAACAAAAACAAAAACAAGAGGCCAGAAAAAGCTTTTTCAACATTTGAAGACAAAACATTAAGAGTTAGGGGAGGAGGAAATTAATCAATTTTTCAAATGAACGTGTCTTGAAATGAAATGCCAAAGAACTTTAAAAAAAGAGTTTGTTAGTTGAAAAATCACTTGTGAAGGCTTTGTATTTAATTGCTTTTTGAATTGCTGTCAGCAAGAAACTATTTTAACAATATTAAAATCGAGGCAAAGAAATCATGTCACATCTCAAACTCCAACGATAGAAAAATTAGTGAATGAGAAAGAACAATTACAATTTATCTTCAGTTTTGCAATTTTAAATTATTAGACATATTTTACATAACATTTATGAATCTCTCTTTCAGACGTAATTTCTTAATGTGCATTTATTTTTAATGAAAGAAATGAATGGAAAATGTATTTTAAAGTATTTTCATTTTTATTGAAGAATTTAATATATATGCGTACAGAGATCACATGATCATTGGATTAGAGCTGGTGGGATTTCACAGATAACATAGTTCTGGAGTTTTAATCTAAGGTTTGTGAACTTGCTAATATTTTTATCACTAATTTTTTTTCAATATAATTGGTTTCCTTTGTAATCCAATGTATTTTATTTTGTGCATTTAAAAACAGTACTCTTCACATTGTAGGGCTCTGGCTATCTGCCATTGTTTTTTTTGAATGACAAGTTCAATAGTTCAAGTTCAATATTTAGAATTCCATTTTATAGCAGAAGGTAGGAAGGAGAGGAAGGAGGAATGTCATGGTTTATTTAGTAACTGACAAGTATAGATAGAAACAACCCATCTATAACTCTGAATGGTACAGAGTTGCCTGAGACCCAGAGGGTGTAAGTGCTTTACCTACGGTCATATCAACTTCCAGAGAGGGCATTCAAGGCCAGGTCATCCTGACCTCAGAGCTAGCCAGTGATGCCACTATGCACAGAATAGGTGCTTAGGAAATGTTGTTCGAATCTTGTTGAATTATTACAAACAGAAAACATTTTCAACACACTAATTCTGAAAATGTTAGCACTTTAAACAGATCGTATATTCACAAATTAAAGGTGTGGTGGTAGAAAGTTCAGTCTTTCAGCATCTCCAGGACTGGTGGGGTGGTGGGATAAGGTTGAGGTTTCCCCAGTTGGCAGTGAGGGTATTTTGGCTTAAACACATACTCTAAGAAAGTTTCATCTTCAATAATGTAATTTTTCTCACACTCAATAGATGATTCAGGAAAACTTCCTTTACAGATAGAAGCTAACACACACACACACACACACACACACACACACACACACACACTTTATGTGGCTTTAAGACCAAAATATTTGGAATTCTCAGGAAGTATTTGCTTTTCTCTAGTGGATGTACTGCAGGCTGATGCTAACTAGAGTAAACTACACTTCATTAGAAGATGGACAAGAAGCCTCATTTGTTGGATTGTTTTCATTCCAGGTATATGGTATATATGGATAAGATTTTGTGTTCCTAAAATAGTGCTCTTTTTAGGCTCATTCCTCAATGTGCCTCCTTGTGGAAAGTGTGGACATATACAGTTAGGTTGCTTAATGACTTCAATATTAGGTTCAAACAACATGGACGGCTTTGATGGATGTGTAATCTCATGGATGTGGATAATCTGTCCCATGATGCAGATTGCAACCTATCTGTACTTTCTCATTCTATGAAACTCTTGTCTATGCCCTCTTGATAGCCTCCCGTGGGGTTCACCCATTGTGCGGGCAATTGTCTTGATATTGTATGGCTAGCAAGGTCTGTCTGTTAGCCCTTGCTCTTATGACACGAAGGGTTAATTTCCTTTTCTAATTGTGTGTCCATTTCTTGGCTGATGTCCTTGACCCTGTTCTACCTGATCAGTTTGTCACTGGTAATATGTTGCCACCTATTCACCTATTCACAACCACCATGCATCTCTCTATTGCCCTTGGGCCAATCCACAAGTTTGATTTTTGAATGGCCACAGCGTTGTATGACTTGAGACCGCATGGTGCCACTACACGGACACCCATGTTAAAAAGATGGCTTTGCATTCCAGGAAGAAGTGTGAGGATGTTGTAAACGGTGGTCAGGCAATCTAGCCTGCTCGCTTCCTATTCAGGTCTCATTCAAATTCATTATCCAGCTTTAGCATCAGTCCAAGATAGACTTAATCATGGGCCAGCCTTTTGGGCAGTTCTTTCAACTGCATGATATGCTTGTGTAGACAAGAAACAGCTAGCTGGTATAGTGGATAGACTGACAACCTTAGAGTTAAGAAGGCTTTAGGCAAATCCTGCTTCAGACACTTACTACATGTGTAACCCCGGGCAAGTCACTTAAAAAAAAACGTACTTTTTCCAGCCTCAGTTTCCTTATCTGTAAAATAGGGATAATAGTAGCAACTTAGATTTGTTAAGACGATCAAATGCAGATAAATGTGTGTGTGTATATATATGTATATATAATATGCACATACATAATATATACTATACACATACATACACCTATATACATATATATTTCTTTACAAGCTTTAAAGCTCCACATGCAGCAATTATTATCATTATCTGTGTGTGAACTTAGTTGATTGATTTCACTTCCTTAAGTTCCAAAATCCTTATGTGTGCCATGAACTAGGTATCCTCTAAGGTCCCTTCTGGTCCTAAGTCCTATGAAACAATGAAGATAATTTGCAAAGGGCTCCATATCAGTGTTCTAGATTGGTTTCTCGGCCACTTGGTAACTTGATAAAATGTCATTTGTGCTAGCTTATTGTCATAAACACAATTTTAATTCATTCTCCAGCATTACTGACTTAAAGAGAGGGTTGTCAGCCAAATGCAAAGGCTTAAGTACTTCCCTTTACACACTAGCCTAGCTACTTAGAAGTGGAAATAAATTTGAAGAATGCCAAGTCCTATTGTAGTACCTTGGGGCCTTAACACCCCTCTGTTTGGCTACATGACTCTAGACAAGTCATTGTGGGCAGACCATAAGTTTCCCATGACAATGGAATCACAAGTCCAATAAAAAATTAAAAAGGGAATGAGGGTTCTTGGTTGAGCCCTTTCAATTATACTAATCATTGCAATTAGCATTTGAACAAAAATGTGACCCAAATGTATCAAGGTCCTGTGTCTTATGACCAATAAGACTTATCCACAATTTACAGTCTTTAAAGAGTTCCCTGAGGCTTAGAGACATTAAGAAACTTGCTTATGGTAACATAGTTTGTATGAACCCAGGTCTTCCTCTCTCCGGGTCAAGCATTCTCCCTAAAGGCAGCTGATAGTGTAGTAGATAGAGCACTGGGCCTAGAGTCAGGAAGACCCGAGTACAAACACAGCCTCAGACACTTACTACCTATGTGACCTCAGGCAAGTCACCTAAGTTCTGTTTGCCTTAGTTTCCTCAACTGTAAAGTGAGGATAATAATAGCACCTGCCTTGAAGGATTATTATGAGGATCAAATTAGAAAATATTTGTAAAAAGGGCACATTGTAGCTCCTTCTTTCTTGCCTTTCTCCTTTGCTTCCTTCCTTCTTTCCTTACTTCTTTCTTTTCTTCCTTCCTTCCTTCCTTCCTTCCTTCCTTCCTTCCTTCCTTCCTTCCTTCCTTCCTTCCTTCCTTCCTTCCTTCCTTCCTTCCCCATGTTCTGCCAAGCTGCCTCTCTATCAATGGACACGCACAGGCTAAAACATTCCTAAAGGTATTAATGAGTCACTGTCTAAGAAATTAATGCATATGATACAGAAATGGGGAAAATAACTTTCTAGGGAGCCAACGTACTTTGCTACTAACCAAAGATAAACTGGGTTTGCGATTAATTATTACATTAAATGAAAAGTGTAAATGAAATGGGATTTAGATAGAAGATTTGTGAGCTGTAAAATAGTATGTCCATTTTAAACATGAGGGTTGGCATCTGTTGGGGGAAATGTAAAATATGTTTATTTCTAGAAGGACAAGAAATACTTGATGTATTCCTCACTTGGATACTATAGTGACAGACATTTCCATTTGAGCTCTTCTCCTCACTCCCAGCCCCCAATTCCTAAATACATCAACTCAACTTTTAATGCATCAAATTAAGGAGGATGATCTTGCCCTACAAGAAACTAAGGGAAAAGGGGATGGGAGGGGAGTGGGGGTAACAGAAGGGAGGGCTGACTGTAGAATGGGGCAACCAGAATATATGCCATCTTGGAGTGGGCGAGAGGGTAGAAATAGGGAGAAAATTTGTAATTCAAACTCTTGTGAAAATCAGTGCTGAAAACTAAATATATTAAATAAATTAAACAAATAAATTTTAAAAAATATATAAAAAATTAAGGAGGATGGAACTTTCTCTTTCCTGTTGTTATTAGGGCTTCTTGTAGAGTAAGTTAAAGTATTTTGATCTTAAGAAAAGGGAAATGGCAACAATAGTTGTGAATAACTTTATTTACTTTTCTATCTCACTACTGTCTTGCCCCCAAATGTGTGGTTTCTGTCTGACAGTCCATACTGTAAGAAAACAAAAGCACTACTCAGCTAAAAAGTACAACAAAGAGCTGGAGAAAATCTCTGAATAGTATCAGGTTGGGGAACAGCTGCTGAGATCAAATAGACCAAGAGAACCCAGACACCAGCAGCAAAGGGCTCTCCTTTTTTAAAGGGAAAGTACAGGATCCCATAGAATGCAAAGGATCCAGCCAACACTCTAAATAGGGGCAATATTCCCAAAGCTTTCAAGTTTGTCCACATCTGAATCCGCGTGTGGGTGCTATTCCTTGTTTTACCCACAAGAAGCTCGTCTTTGATCTATAAATGGCTCAAATTTTAACTCATAGAATTAGGGATTCAGATATGGTAGAGAATTGAGTTGCAGTAGGGTACAATGGAAAAGCATACTGGCACTGGAGTCAGATTCAGATCCTGCTTCTGACATATATTACCTGTGAGACCTCACTGGCTAAACTATTTATTCCTCTATAATGAGAAAGCCAGCCTGGTATATAGAGTGTATAGAAGGGAAGAGTGCAAGGTAAGGGTAAGAGAAAAGGAGGGTAGAGAGATCAGATCACTGAGGTCCTTTTTCACCAGTCTAAAGAGGTTGAATTGTATTCATTTGGCAAGAGGGAACCACTGGAAACTTCTCAGCAAAAAACGAATCATTTGACCAGAGAAGTACTTTATTTGAACATGGAAAGCAGAATGGGCAAAGGAAAGAGTAACTGGACCTGGACTCCTGAAATATACTGGGGAGTGGTTAAAAGGGCCTGATTTTAATGGTGGTGAGAGAAATGGAAAGGACAGGATAGGTGTGAGACTAAAGAGAAGAGGATTAGATGTAGGTGAAGAGGAGTGGGAAGAGTTAAAAGTGACTTCAGAGTTTCAAGCCTACATGATGGGTATGATTAACACAGAGGTTAAGAGGACCAGCTCATCTGAGAAGGAAGATGATGAATCCAGGTTTGGATTCCTGGAGTATAGAAGTGCTCTATGGCATTGAAGTGGAAATGTCCAGCAGGCAGCTGAAAATAGGGCGCTGTAGCATGTAATGGAGATTTGGGCTAGAGGCGATAATTGGAGCCAGGAAAGCAGAATCGATTGACAAGAGAGATATCATAGAGGTCTGAGGAAATGGGCTTGTTTATGAGTTAGGCATAAGGAGAGGAGTCTGCCACTGAAAGAAAAACAAAGAAATAGGAAAAAACCCAAAGGAGGACAGTTCGGAGAAGAAAAGAGTCATCTATAGTAAAAAATGTCCTAGAGATGTCCAGGATGATAAGAACTGAGTAGGTTCATTAGATTCAGAACCTTAATAAGGAATTTTTGCATCTTGGACAAAAGGTCAAAAGACTCCCTCAGTAGGTGACATTTGAGGCAAAGACCCTGGGAAAGCCTCCCTGATCATTTAGTAATTTCTAATCCAATACAACCCAATACAACTTGCATGTATAAAGCGCCTCCTCTGAGCACTTACTCTACATGGTGCAACAGTAAATATTGGGCTGTTGTTATTTGTCCTTCATTCTAGAAGAGGACCATGACATCAGGAAGGTAATGACATGACTTGCAAATGGATTGGATTTAAATGAGGGAAGGCTGTGCAAAGTCGCCAAACTTACTCTCTCCTCTGGAGCCATCTGGGTCCAGTGGCAAGATATAGATCAGGATGACTGGAGATGGCCCTGGATGCAGTGGGAGACCTTGGCCTTTTTAAGCTAAGGTCTTTGCCAGATCTCACTTTGACTGAGGCAATCTCTATTCAGTGATTAAGGCTGGATAAGACATGAGGCAAAGAATGCCCTCTTTTACCTGGTCAAAACAAAACAAAATGAAAAAATCAGTCTGGGGGGCGGGGCAAGACCATCAGGGTATCTGGCCAAAACAGAAACAATTACTATTTACATTCACTCTGAGCCATCTGAGCCCAAATAAGGAGCGAGTGAAGCTTGCGCTGGGACCTCTTGTTGGCCAATCAATGAGAGTCAGAGTGATTTGGATTTAAGGCATAGTCCTTAAGAAAGAAATCTAGCCTGTAGACCCCAAGATATCTCATGAGGTTTCAGCAATCAAAATCTATATCCCTTTGGGCGTAGCATCAGCAGGTAAAGGTATTGTTTTCTATGTGAACAGAGGGAAGGAAGGAAGGAAGGAAGGAAGGAAGGAAGGAAGGAAGGAAGGAAGGAAGGAAGGAAGGAAGGAAAGGAGGGAGGGAGTTGTATTGCCCAACTGGAACTGGCCAGTTGGGTCCCTAGTGGGGCAACCCCTACTGCTCATAGGTTGTTATTTGTTCTTTGTCTTCAAAGATGACCGTGGCATCAGGAAGGTGATGCGATGATTTTCAAGTGAATTGGATTTAAATGAGGCAGAATTGTATAAAGTCACCAGCCTCACTTTCTCCTCTGGAACCGTCTGGGTCCGGTGGCCAGATATAGATCAGGACAATATAAAGATGAAGAGGAAAATGGTACTTGCCTTCAAGCATCTTATATTCTACTATAATGTGATAGATTTATACAGGTATATACATACACAGTAATTTAAGTAATGAGAGCACAAAGAACTAGAGGGTTAGAGGAGAGGGGTACTAGAAGAAATTAGTCAATGTAACAACAAATTTATCAATAAAGATTTTTTTTTTACTTTTGAACATCTATTTTTTTCAAACCTTGAGTTCCAAATTCTCTCCCCTCTTCCCTTCCCATCCACCCTCCCTAAGAAGTCAGGCAATTCTGCCTCACCAGCACTCCTCCTTCCCCAAAAACCCCCTACCCAGACTGGGCTTAAATCTTCAGCAGGCTCTGCACTCCTGCTCTGATCAGCCACTTAATTCCTCCCACCAGGTGGGCCTGGGGCCAGAAGCAACTGCAGCTGAATTTCTAAAGCTGCCCCGCCTCCGTTGCCTCAGGGGTGGTAGTCGAACCGCAAACTCTGTCCCGTCCCGCAGCTTTTCCCACTAACCTTCTGTGTTGTCTTTGCTGTTTGTGGGTTGTGAGGTCTGGTAC
>JAQQSZ010004200.1:0-14223 GCA_028646595.1 Phalanger gymnotis | reverse complement strand
AAGTCACCAATCCACACCCACACAGGTTTCACACCTGACAGGGCCCTGGCCCTGGGGCTTAGCACTTAACAGCTGAAAGTACTTCCACTCAAAAGAAACAAAAGCCATGCTAATGAGACAATTTTGCTTAACAACACAATTTTTCACAAAGGAGCCATCATTGGTAATCCAGTCTCAGGCACTTAACTCTGCCTCAGTTTCCTCATCTGTGAAATGTTGTGAGGGTCAAATGAGATAATGCACTTAAAGCACTTTGCAAACCTTAAAGAACTATGTAAATAATAGCTATTCTTCTTTTTCCATCATGGTATTCATAGAGTGTCACTGGAATAATACAAATATTGATAAGATATTGAAAAGATGGGCATTTGCCACAAGAAGTTTGGAAAAATTAAAAATGTTTTGTGATTTTTCAAATGTAATCCAGCTTATTCTCCTCCTCCTCTTGTATTCAATTATGGGCGCAGATAATTATTGCAACACATGTCCAATATATATGCACTGATGGCCTGATTCAGTAGGATGCCCATCTAACTGCCTTTCATATTTCTAGGAAATATGCACTCTTTATCCACTTGGCTTTTCTTTTGTGGATTTTTAGGTTGATCTCTCTTGAATGACCAAGGAGCTCACTGAGCAAGCCCTGTAGTATTCTGGGACTGGAAAAAAATATCCAGCACAATGTTATCTGTAAATAGAAACATTTGAGCTTTAGCACTCCTGAAAGTGCCAAGCTTTTGCATTAATCCTCCATTACCTCCCCTTACTTTCATCTTCGGTGCATATCTTAAAAACAAACAAACACAAACCCCCAAGCTGGCTGGTGAGTTCATCTTCAGTCCACTTCTCTTTATTCTCCTGGATGGAATTGTTTTTCTTTGTGTATTCAGCTTATGATTTAGAGCTTGCCATCTTTCCTTGGAATGACTTCCCTATAGAAGTTTAGTCTATGGAATCCTGCCTATTCTTTCCCCGAATCCTTTGAAATATGGTATCCTAAAATCTAGGGGGAGAGAGACACACACAGATAGAGAGAGACAGAGTGAGATAGATAGAGACAGAGAGAGACAGAGGGAGACAGAGAGACAGAGGGAGACAGAGAAAGCGGCAGAGAGAGACAGAGACAGATGGAGAGAGACAGACAAAGACAGAGAGGGAGAAAGAGAGAGAGGGAGACAGAGAGAGAGAGAGAGAGAGAGAGAGAGAGAGAGAGAGAGAGAGAGAGAGAGAGAGAGAGAGACAGAGAGACAGAGAGACAGAGAGACAGAGACAGAGAGAAAGTCGGAAGTCTGGCTAAATGACTAAAACCTATGATTGCAGTGGAATAGGTACCTCCTATTGAGAAAGTCACCTTTATCCATACGTATCACCAACTCTCAGGTGAGAAGTTTAGAGAGCTCTATGGTGCATGAAGAGATTAAGGTATTTCCCAGAGTTATAGGGCACTCAGTATATATGAGAAGTAGGACTTGAACCCAGATCTTCCTCACTCTGATTCCAACTCCCTATACACTACATGAAGTGCCTTTCAGAGACACTACTATGAAGAAAAGACATGCCAGACTATTCCTAGCTTTTCTGTCTTTCTGCAGCACAGTTCTAGATAGAGCAGTCACTTCCAGGCTCATGGCACCAACTATTTGGTGGTTAGCTTCGTCTGAATGCCCTTTAGGCATCTCAAACTCAATGCGTCAGTAACAGAACTCAGGATCTTTCCTCCTAACCTTAATGAACTTCCTTGTTTCTAGTTGGTCCACATTCTTCCATTCATCCAGAAGCACAACCTAACAGTCATCCTTGACACTTGAATTTTCCTCACCCCCATACCCAATCAGTTGCCAAGTCTTGTTAGACCTGATTTCATGATGTTTCTTGCATTTGTCCCCTTGTCTCTATTCACATGGGTCACTATTATAGTTCACAGACTCATAAGCTTTTGTCAGGACTGTGTGTAACAGCCCTCTAATTGCTCTCTGGATCCTGTCTCTCCCCTTTATGATCCATCTCATACATAAGTACCAACTTGATATTGCTGAAGAACAGGTCTGACTAGGTTAATCCCCTACTCAAGGAGCTTTAGTGGTCCCCCCTTGCCTCTGGTATAAAATACAAACAAGCCTTTCACAATCAGACTACAATGGTTCCTTCCTGGTTGATTACATATTACTCCCCTTTCTCATGCTTTACATTCAAGCCAAAATGACTGTAGAAGACATTCAGGTTTCAGCATCTGTGTTTTTTCATAGGCTACCCCCATACCTGGAATATTCTTTCTCCCCGCCTCTCACCCATACCTCTTGGAACCTTGACTTTTTTCAGGTGTAGCTTAAGTATTCCCTCCTACAAGGGGTATTGCCTGGTTTCCTGAGTTATTAAGGCTCCCTTTCTCCAAATTACTTTGCATTTATTTTGTATGATTTATGTTTACTTATCTGTGTAGATGTTTCTCCCAGTAGAATGTAAACATCTAGAGGGTGGGGATTATTTCATATTTGACTCTGTATCCTCTCACACCAGATGGAAGGGTAAAATAGCATTCTTTCCATTTTTTGAAAGAGCAATTTATCAAGACAAATCAAGAAATTATTAGTTGATCTGAGAGAGACAGACAGAGACAGAAACAGAAAGAGACACACAGAGAGAAAGACATCTATCAGATGTCCAAATAAATGACATTCCCCCATCATTACTAGATCACGCTTGTGTATCAGGCTTGTTATCTGTTTCCCAAATTCAGCATCTATTTTCTCTTTCTGCTCAGGTCATTTACAATATAGTTGATAATTCTTCTATTGTTTCTGACTGTGTTGATCTTTACCCCAATGCTCTCCACCAAGGTTCCACCTCTGAAATACTGGATTTCCTCAGAGGAAAATATATTATCAAAACAAAATGTTACTCACTTCTACACCTTTTACCAATCTAATGTGTCTTCCTAGTTGTCCATACTTAGTGCTTTATAATATAGACACTTAAGACCATGTTCTTTATTGCTGGCTCCTTTCTAGGATTTTGCCTCCTTAGAAATTCTGGGCTTTTGCAACTATTCATTTTGTAGTTTCTTTCTATAGTATGTGTTGTTGGTAAATATATGGAGGCAGTTTTCTTCATCCCCTATATATCTCATTCATAAGTTCTTTTGATTAGATTTTTCAAAATTTCAGGTAATTATATTCTCTAAAAATTTGGTTTATTTAAAACTTTTTCTTTTTTGTTACCTAAACTTAATAAACATCCTCAAAAAATGATAATTTCTATATACTGGGATGAACAGAAAAGGGGTTATACATGAAACCAGGAAGCTTTATGATGTACAGTGGGGGTTTAAAATATATGTAATAAAATTAACATTCTATTTCCCAAACTGACCTGTTTGTCTATGTGTTTCTATCTTCTGCATATTTGGAAGTTTTTTTAATGCTCTTTTTTGAGGGTTGGGAATCACTAGGCAGTTATATTCTGACCAGCTTTTGTTTAGTGAATTCCATACCTGGCTGGGAGTCTATCCATATATTTTAAGCTACATTCTATAAGTCTGACTGCTCATCCCTCACCTCCTCAGACCATGTTCCTAATTGGTTGTTTTATGGTGACTCTACAGTTCTAAGGACATAATAATTGCTTAGTAGGTGCTTGTTGGATTGAAGAGTTCTAGCATCCCAGGGCCTTGATTCACTTGGCAAATAAAATAGAAAAAAAATTTCCATTTTTAGAATGGGTGCAACATCATCCCAGAAGAACTAATCAATTATTCTCTGTGGGAGGAAGATTTAAAAAAGAGACATGTAGCTTTATGATGGGCAACAATAATTATAGCTAATATTTATAGCTATGACACTTTAAGGTTTGCAAAGTCTTTTACAAATATTACTTCATTTTATCCTCATAGAGACCTTGGGAAATAGGTACTGTTATTATCCCTATTTTGCATATGAGGAAACTGAGGCAGATAGAGTTTAAGTGACTTGCACAAGGTCACCCAGCTAGTGTTTGAGGCTGGATTTGAACTCAGGTCTTCCTGACTCCAGGACCACTGCTCTATCTAATGTATTGCCTAGCTTCCTATGTTAAAAACATGTTGAGGAGCAAGTCTGCCTTTGTCCCCTTCTATGGAGGGTCACAATCCAACAGCAGTTGATCAAATAGGGAAATGTTGTTGTTCCTTGTTTGTTTGTTTTTTTTTAATGAAAACTGTTTTCTTTTTTTCTTTTAAATTTATTTATTTTTAGTTCATGGCATTCAGTTCCACAAATTTTTGAGTTCAAAATTTTCTCCCTGCCCTGAAAACTGTTTTCTTATCAGGAGCAATTGTGGTCCCTAAGATTCCTTTTTATTTTATCCCTGATATTATGAGCAATGTGGAACCATTTTTTTTAAATTTTTGATCAACTGAAGCTGGAAAGATTCTACATTTCTTTTTTAAAATCTGAATTACTTTAAAAAGTGTTTTATTCATGTTTTTAGAAAAACACCAGTCATTTCTCATTTCTCTCTCTCTCTCTCTCTCTCTCTCTCTCTCTCTCTCTCTCTCTTTCTGTGTCTCTGTCTCTGCTTCTGTCTTTCTCTGTCTCTGTCTTTGTCTCTGTCTCTCTGTCTCTGTTTCTGTCTCTCTGCCTCTTTTTCTCTCTCTGTCTGTATCTCTGTCATTGTCTCTCTGTCTCTCCTTCTAACACTGAACCCTTCCTTATAACAATGGAAAACAGTTACTCAAAACTGAATGACTAAGTGACAATTGACAGTATATGCAACATTCCACTCCCACTGTCCCTTACCCCTCTACAAAGAGGCAGGAAGAGTCCTCCCTCATCTGTTCTTTAGACATCCTGCATTTCTCTTATTTGGAAGCCTTTTTCACTAGGGAACCTTAAAATTTCAGTATAGTGCAATAGATAAAATCTACCAAGGCCTAAGTGAACACTATGGGTAGCTAGGTGGCTCAATGGATAGAATGCTGGAGATGGGAAGACCGGAGTTCAAATTTGACCTCAGACACTTAGCAGGTGTGAGACCCTGGGCAAATAACTTAATCTCTTAATCTATAGGAGGACGAAATGGCAAACCACTCCAGTATCTCTGCCAAGCAAACTCCTTGGACAGTATGGTCCATGAGGTCATGAAGAGTCAACATGACTGACGTGAGAAAACAACAACATGCATTATATTGGTGATTGCGGTATTTAAATATGTTTTTGGTATCTCAATTACCACTTATTTCTCAGGACATCAAAGTGTGGCCATCAATAGGAGAAATTAGAATACCTTCTGAAACTGTCATAAACAATATTTAATCTAGTTGTCTATACAACTTTGCTGTTAAACACCAAGTGATTCCAGAACATACAACCTGCCAAAATTCACATGGATAAATATGAATATTTGAAACACTTCACCCCTCCTCAAAGATCCTCCTCTGATGACATCATGGCGTTGGGGTGATCCTGGTATCTTAAAGGTCTAGACAAGGGGATGACAAACTCTGAAAGGTCCTAAAAAGATAGAAAGACTTCGGATATGAACCTGTTCATGGACTCTGGTCACCCAAGAATCACACTAGCTAAGTTTGAAAAGGCTCATCATTAAATTGACCACAAAGGGATGAATTTTTTAGCCACTTCTCTCTAAGACCATCTACAAAAATCACAGAAGGCTTATTAAGCATAGTACTAGCATGGATGTAATCACAGCTCCTTTGTGCTAATGGTTATGGATGTGCTTTCTCTCCATCATAAGCTTTTAGGATGTTAACAAAAGAACAAATTATTATTGCTAACAGGTGGTGGTAAGCATGCATTCATTATATATGGATAAAATATATACATATCACTAAAGTGCAGTGTATTTGCTTAGGATTTAGGAGATTCACTTTTGTTACTTAGTAGCTGTGAGACCTTGAACAAGTCATATAACCTCAATTTCCTATCTATATAATGAGAGGGTTGGACTAGATACACTTTAGGGTCTTTTTCATATCCAAGATCCTATGAATCTCCATATAAATTTTTTTTTGTTTTTTTCATATAAATTTTAATATCAAGACATTATTAAATTTGTCTCAAGAATCTCATTTATTACTTGTTTCTTAATATTTTAGGATGTGCTTTATATGCATTCTGTTTTTTGAAGCGATATAGATCCTTTTTGGGGGGAACTACCAAATTAACTGAGTACCTAATTAATAGAAATTGAGATATAAGGATTCAGTGGAATGTTATTATACTCAAGAAGCAAAAGTATAAAATTCAGAAAAATATGGAGAGACATATAAACTGATACAGAAGGAAGAAAGCAGAAATAAAAGAACGAAATACACAATGGCAATGGCAATATGAACATAAACAACACTTAAAAGGTGGTTGAACTCAGACTAAATACAATGCCTGGCCCTGGTGTTGGAAGACAGAAGATAAAGCACGCTTCTACACTCTACCAGTCTTTGCATGAATTCTTAGCTATTAGCTTTTAGCATAGTATATTACAGAAAATTAAGGAAATTTAGGAAAATTTTTCCTTACATTAAGTCTAGATCTACCTCTTTGTAATATCCACCCACTCTACTCATAGCATGACGAACATTTACTCCGTTTTTCTTCCCACCCTGAGACTCCTGTGATTCTGTCCAATTCAGCCTACTTTTTATTGGATTTTAAGACCCCCACCAAAGAGCTAAATTTCCAGTTTATTCTTAAGCCATTGCATGGGTTATAAGGATTAAACCTGAGAAATGCGTATGTTGCCCCCAGGTGCCTACAATGTACATATTACTTTTATACTTCTTCAGGGCTGACCAGACTCGTGCTTCATTTAAAAAAAATGACTGCTAAGTGCACCTGCTTTAGACGTCTGGATTCTTGGTTCTTTATGAGTTGGAATACAAATTACATGCATGTTTGAGAACTTAGTCTATAAATAGCATAATATCTTACAACTTTAGGGCAAGCGAAGTATCTTTTTGGAATTATTAGGAATGCTTCTCCAAGTTTATTTATTTATTTTAACCCTCCTAATCTGACATTAGGAGCAGCCTGTAATGGTTAAATCTCTTTTTTATGCTGATGAACTTTTTGTTAGCCTATTAGAAATACTAGGTGGCAAGTTAAGTTATTAAAATATGAGAATTCTGGGAAACGTTTGGAACAAGAGCTTTAAAGCTGTGTCGCAGCACACTCCATTCCACCTGCCAACTCTAGGACTTTTCCCTGGCTGTCCCCTGTGCCTGGAATTCTCTTCTTCCTCATTTCTACCTTTTGTCGTCCCTGACTTCCTTTAAGTCCCAGCTAAAAGCCCATCTTCTTAATACTCCTCTTAATACTCCTCTCTTCCTACTGTTGACCATTTCCAGTTTATCCTGTATATATCTTGTTTGTGTATAGTTCTTTGCATGTTGTTTCCTCCATTAGATTGTGAATTCTTTGAGGGTATGGACTTTTGCCTTACTTTGTAACCTCAGGGCTTAGCACAACGCCTGGCACTTAATAAATACTTGTCGACTTGACTTCCATTTAGACATTGACAGTGATTCACAGAGAAAGGCAAATCAGGGCAAGTAGGGTATAGAGGTAGAGGCAGCTAAGACATGCAGGAGATAGAGTGCTGGATTTGGAGTGAGGGATATTTGGGTTCAAATCTTGCCTCGGACACTTACTCACCGTGGGATGTTGGGCAAGTGACTGAACTTATCTGCCTCAGTTTCCTCATCCCAGAGTCATTAGGACCAAATGATATAAAATATGTAAAGTGTTTTTGCAAACCACAAAGCATTATATAAGTGCTAGCTATTATTAGGGAGAAAGAGCACTGAATTTAAAGGCAAAAGATCTGAGTTTTAGTTCTCATTCTGGTACTTACTGGTGGGGTGATTTGGGGTAAGTCACCCTCTGAGATTAGGCTTCTTCATCTGAAAAATAAACATAATAATGCTTTCACAACTGTACCTCATAAGGTTTGCCAACTTTAAAGTGCTATATAAATATAAACTATATGAAATATTTCCAGACAGAAACAAGATACCACGATATCTTTTAAACTGCAATATAAATACTCTAGTTGTGCTGCCAGCTTAAACAGGTACTAGAATAGACAGCTTAGGGTTGAAGGCAAAGGTCAAACAATCAAAAGTGGCCCATCTATTGCATAGATCATCAAGCAGGAATCCCATCAACGGATTCAGCGAAGAACGTTAGAAATTAATCAGCTCAGCCCTCAGTGTTTAGCCATGCTGATTATACCCTGCCAAAGAGAGCATGTGATGGCAGGCTGGAAAAACCAACGTAATAGGAGTTCATTCCCAACAAAGGCTGGGAAGACAGATCAATTTGCAATATTCTTTTTTGCACCCATGCAACAAAGCAGAAACATGAAAGCAGAACATTAAGGGATGCTCCCTATGAACTGGACAAATCAATAAACATCAGTGGTAGAGAAAAAAAGTTTCTCATTCTACTGAGTACCCCGAGGCCTTTTCCATCTCAGGGAAATGATGAGTAGCGGTGGCCTCTGTCATGTTTCCTTTCACCTACACGGTGTCATCTCCTAGTGTCTCAAGGTGAACACTATTTTGCACTATCTGAATGAGGATTGTGTGTGAATGTTTAAGGAAGTAATGGTCTCTCATTAGAAAGAGGCTGTATGAGCTGGGTTGTTGGTGGACATGAGTATGTGGTCCTCAGGGGAAGCATTTTAATGGGATGGGAGCAGAGATTTGACATTTGTCCCCTCTGATGTTTAAATTCAACCAAATCGACAATTATTAAGTGATTCCTATATGGAACATTCTATGCTAGGGTGAGTGGAAGATAGAAATCAATATAAGATGCAGGCCTTGCCAATAAGTTGTTTAAAAAATATCTGGGGAAATAAGATGGAAACAGAGACAATTATAACACAAATTAGAATATCAGAGTGATAACCAGGGTGGAGCAACTGGACCTTTGTCTCTAGGCATCAAAATTTAGAGGGTGTTATAATAGTATTCATACTCCTTCTATGGTTTATAAACAAAGGAGTTAAGATGAGAAGCTACCTGATGTTCAGTTTCCTTTCCTGGTGCTGAATCTTAGGCTATGGCAGAGGTGGGGAACCTGAGGCCTCCAAGCCACATGTGGCCCTCTAGGGCCTCAAGTGTAGCACTTTGAATCCAAACCTCACAGAACAATTTAGTTTGTATTTAGTCAAAGGGCCACACTTAAGGACCTAGAGGGACACATGTGACCTCAAGGCCTCAGGTTACCCACCCCTGGTAGGGTCTCCTTAGCTTCAACTTGATTCCCTTTTGCAGTCTCCCTAACAAGGACGCCTTTCAATGGAGTTTTTGTCCCAGGTTCTCTTCCCTCTCCAACTGAATTTGTGCTAAAAAGGTTATTTGAGGGTATGTTTTTTGCTATTTGCTGCAAGAGCCAATATTGCTAGTTATGTTTCTGAGAATGCCATAAGTTCAAGTCATAAGGCCAGATGTTGTAAAGGATCTGAGGAAGGAAAGGTCATTTCTGCTTGGGGAGGGATGGTGATGTAAGGTGTGTGTGTTGGGGGGAGGGGGTTAGGAGTCACACAACATATGCCCTCAGCTAGCAGCATGTGTTTAAGGGAATGCCAACTTGGCATTAAAGATGGCAGAATTTGTTTAATTTTAAAATGCCTATTTAGGTGGAGAATCTAGGACTGGCAGTTGAGAAGTACACACGGGGAACTTTATGAACAAAGGTACAGAGCTAGCAAAGAAATGGAAAGGAATGGAACATTGAATCCCTCCTAAATGTCAGGATTAGAGAGAGGAAAATAAAGAGTAGGATAAAGCAATAAATATCCTCTGCTGTTTTAGATTATCTGTAACTCCTCGATCATGATTGGAGGGTTGCTTTCTACTGAAGAAAGTTTCCTACCTGGGCTTGGAGATCAAGGGCAGGAAAAATATTCACCTGATAGAGAGGAGCCAGTGAATAATTCAATGAAATAAGAAATATATTCAATATAAGCTGTTAATGGCTACTATTCTAATGTCTAAAGTGAAAGTGGCCTGGATTTTAATATATGTGAGTCTGTGTATGTGTGTGTGCATGTGCATATGTGTATTTATATGAATGAGAAGAAATAGGAAAAAAGAAGAAAGGGGCTGTCAGGATAAGCACTTTCCAAAACTTATGAGACTGTCAGTCCAATTCTTTTCTCTTCTAAATCATTTCCCATAAAACAAGATGATTATCTGACTGCTAGAGGAAAGCAGTAGTATTATATTTTATTTGGGAGGATGTAGATTTATGGCAGATAGAATGGGATTTTTTTTTCCCGTTCTTAAACTCAACGGTCTAACAATGACTGACTTCATAGGAATTAAAGGGCTTGACTGTGGCTTGAGTTTTAAGCAAATGGAATTTTCATACTGTTTTAAGTGGTTTAGGGGCTGGACTCTTGGGATATTGCTAAGAAAACACTGGTCAGGGAAAACAGTCCATGTGTCCTTGTTTGACAAAGGTGTAGGGCATTTGGAAATGTCTTCCAAGCCAACCTCCAGTAAGAGATATATATCCTGCAAGAAAGTTGGTCAATAGTGATTGTTTAATGTAGGGTAAGGGAGGTGAACACTCTAATTCAAGAAAGCATTCATCATTTATCCTTCCTCTCTTAGTGAGAAAGATATCTTATAGTATACTTTCCATGCAAGAAATGAGAATGAGAGCATTGTCAAATATTGGAAGGGACTTGTTGGTAAAGCTTCATACCCAGTGTAGGAATCTCATTTATAATTTTCCTGACAGATCTAGTTTCCACTGAGACATTTGAAAAGGAGTAACTCACAGGGTACTTTCCAAAGCAGTGCCAATCTGTTGTTAGAAACCTCTAATTGTTTTTGGAAAATTCTTCCTTATATTGAGAAAAAAATCTCTCTCCCTGTAAATTCTGTTCATTAGTTCTGGAGCATTATAAAGTGGGTCTGAATAATAATGAAGGTGATTTAAAACAGATTTCTAAAATATAAATTTTCAGCAATTTGAACAACAATGTTCCTAACTTTCTATCACAAAATCTATAAATAACACAAATTCAGGCAATGGTAATGGAGGTATGTTGTAATGTGCACTTTTTTTGGTGACTAACTGTATGATTTCTTTGATATAGGTAGTTCTTGGTATATTGGAAATTTCTTTACCAATATGTAACGCCAATATGTATGCTGACCAATAGGGTAACTCCTTCTTTGCCACTTACTATCTTAGGAATTTCTATTTAACTTGTAGATGGAATCTTTCATGTATTTATCTCCTTCTCTTAGAATGTGAGCTCCTTGACAACAGAGACTATCTTGCTTTTCTGTTGGATCCCTAGCAACTAGCATAGTGCTTTGCACTTCCTAAGTGCTTAATAAATGCGCATTCATTCATTCATTCATTCAAGAGTTGTCTGAGTCACTGAGAGGTTAAGAGACTTTCCCAAGGTCATACAGCCTTTCCTCATTCTTGCAACTGCTAGTGCCCTTCTTCCCAAATTATTTTGTATTTTACAACTTTGTATATGTTTATCAATTTGATATTTGTATTGTATATATTTTATGCGAACTGGTTGTTCCCCCTTTTGTTGTTGTTCAGTTGTTTTCAGTTGTGTCCAACACTTCATGACCTCATTTGAGGTTTTCTTCGGCAAAGATACTGGAGTGATCTGCTATTTCCTTCTCTAGATCATTCTACAGATGAAGTAACTGAGGCAAACAGGGTTAAGAGATTCTCCCAGGGCCACACAGCTACTAAAATGAGTCCTCTTGATTCCAGGCCAAGCATTCTATCCATTGCACCACCTAGCTGTCTCCCCCCCTTTACTATATTCTAATGTCAGGAATACATGGGTTCAAACTTGACCTCAGATAGTAGCTATGTAATGGTGGGCAAGTGATGATTTAACCTCTGTCTGCCTCAGTTTCCTTACCTTTAAAAAAAAGAATAATAATAGTACCTATATCACAACGGTGTTGTGAGAATCAACAGTAATAAACCTAAGCAAAAGTATGATTGAATTCTTAAGAGTCTGCTGCTGTGGACCTTATGTGTTAATAACTCGGTTCTTTCTGTATGCTTGTCAAGGTTCTATTTCATCAGGGCTTTGTGACGTCTGTGATACCTCTGCTGTAAGTTAGTTATAGTTATAAGCTCTGTTATAAGTTAGTTTTCAAGCCCTGCAAGGTAAAATAATAATGATAAAAAAGCCTCAAATAGCCAAGTAGGAACACGCAAAATGAAATAGGCTGCTCTCTCTGGAAAGGAAATGAATTCTACTTTCTTAAGAGTCCATCTTAGCTGAATGCGAGAGTAATTCAGTTAAGTGTTTCTCTGTAACTTTTCATCAACCTAATTCAGAATCACAAAAATCTCATAGTTGGGAGATACTCCATCTCCTGACTTTGGGCATTTTCAATGGATATCCCCATGCCTGGAACTCTGCCTCCTCATTTCTGCCTCCTGGCTTTCCTGGCCGCTTTCGAGTTCTAGATAAAAATCTGACTTTTTATAGGAAGCTTTTCCTGATTGTCCTTAACACCAGTGCCTTCTCTCTATTGATTATTTCCACTTTATTCTGTATATTTACATATATATGTATATTAAATGTTTATATATCATTGTTTGCATATTATCTCCTCCATTAGACTGAGAGATCTTTAAAGAGAAAGATTGATTTTGCCTTTCTTTGTATCCCCAGAGTTTAACACTGTGCCTGGCATGTAGCGTTTGCTTAATGCATGCTTGTTGACTGACTGACAGAATTGGAAGGTATATCAGAGGTCATTGAATTTAGCCTATGCATGAGCAAGAATCCCGCTTGCAACAATCTGACAATGGTCATTTAGTCTTTGTGTGAATTAGTGTGGTCTATTTGTCCAACGTTCAAGACATGGAGTCTTAGCTATCTGTATTGTCTTATGGGCTAAATGAGCCACACTGACAAATGTGACTGAGTTGTGGGGGGACAGTTCCTGAAGTTGTCCTGCTTTTTTGCTTGAGAACTCTTAATTGAAGTGAGGTGCTAGACCAGGGGTGGGGAATCTATGGCCTTGAGGCCACTTGTGCCCTTCTAGGTCCTTGAATATAGCCTTTTTATTGAGTCCAAGTTTGACAGAACAAATCTTTTTATTAAGGGGATTTGTTCTGTGAAGTTTGGATTCAGTCAAAAGGCTGCACTTGAGGACCTAGCAGGCCACATGTGACCTTGAGGCTGAGGATTCCCCTACACCAAGGGTTCTTAAGTTTTATTTTTTATGTCATGAATTCTTTTGGTGACAATCTGTGAAATCCTATGGGGCCTTCTCAGAATAACGCTTTCACATTTATAAGATGAAGTGCATAGTATCACAAAGGAAACTAATTATACTGAAATAGTTATTAAACTCTATATGAATTTAAATTTATAATATTGATAAACATGACAATTATCATATATATTAATATAGAAATAAAATTTATATATTAAATATACATAAAAATAATATAGCCTAGAATGATTACACACAAATACACACACACACACATATATATGTACTCGTGAACCCTTGTGTTTTGACTTTTCTGTGAGAATAAGGATTATGGAAGATGTAGATAATAGTATTTGAATATACCACATACCTCTGGAATAGGACTTTTATTTCAGTCTGTTTGAAAAGGAGAAGGCCTAGGTATATGTGGGTTTCAACTTAGAATCTTAGCTAAAGTGCTGCAATTTCCCATGGTTTTCTGTTCCATAGTTTTTTGAGAAGTAAACATCATTGGTATTGGCTTTTGTTAAGGGGTCTGAGGTTCTATTGTTAAGAGAGGGTATATAAGATGGCGGCTGGAAAGCAGGGACTAGCATGAGCTCCCAGCCAAGTCTCTCCAAAAACCTATAAAAAATGGCTCTGAACCAATTCTAGAGCTGCAGAACCCACAAAATAGCAGAGGGAAGCAGGGCTCTAGCCCAGGACAGCCTGGATGGTCTTGGGGTAAGGTCTATCCCACAGGGAGCTGGGAGCAGAGGGGAGCGGAGCAGAGCCCAGCGTGGGCAGTGCAGACCAGCCAGACCAGGAGCCAGGTGGAGTGTGCCCTAGCACCCTGAATCAGTGAGCTGCAGCAGTTACCAGACTTCTCAACCCACAAACACCAAAAATGACAGAGAAGGTTAGTGGGAAAGGCTGCTGGGGACAGGGAGTTTGCGGTTTGGCCACTGCCCCGGAGGGGGCAGTGGAGGTGGGGCAGCTTCAGAACTACAGCTGCA
>JAQQSZ010004199.1:0-14224 GCA_028646595.1 Phalanger gymnotis | reverse complement strand
GTCAAAGGAGCTAGGATTAAAACCAAGAATCACCTACCCAGCAAAACTGAGTATCATGCTCCAAGGCAAAATATGGATTTTCAATAAAATAGAGGACTTTCAAGCTTTCTCTGTGAAAAGACCAGAGGTGAATAGAAAATCTGACTTTCAAATATAAGAATCAAGAGAAGCATGAAAAAAGTAAACAAGAGAATTCATAAGGGACTTACTAAAGTTGAACTGCTTTGTTTACATTCCTACATGGAAAGATGATGTGTGTAATTTATGAGACCTTTCTCAGTATTAGGGGAGTTGAAGGCAATATATACATATACAGACAGTGGGCACAGGGTGAGTTGAATATGAAGGGATGATATCTAAAAAAATGAAATAAATTTAAGGGGTGAGAGAGGAATATATTGAGAGAAGGAGAAACGGAGAGATAGAATGGGGTAAATTATCTCACCTAACAGTGGCAAGAAAAAGCAGTTCTGTTGGAAGGGAAGAGGGGGCAGGGGAGGAGGAATGAGTGAATCTTACTCTCACTGGATTCAACCTGAGGAGGGAATAACATACACACTCAATTGGGTATCTTACTCCACAGGAAAGGAAGGGGATAAAAACAGCAGGGATGATAGAAGGGAGGGCACATAAGGGGAGGAGGTAATCAAAAGTAAACACTTTTGAAAAGGGATAAGGCCAAGGAAGAAAACTGAATAAAGGGGGACAGGATAGGATGGCAGGAAATATAGTTAGCCTTTCACAATATGAGTTGATCTATGTTGAATTGCTTGCCTTCCTAGGGAGGGTGCGTGGGAAGGGAAGAGGGGAAAGAATTTGGAACTCAAAGTTTTAAAAGCAGATGCTCAAAAAAATAAAAAGTTATTTTTTGCATGCAGCTGACAAACAAGATATATAGAAAATGGGGCATAGAAATCTATCCTGCCCTACAAGAAAGTAAGGGGAAGGGGAATTGGGCGGGGTGGGGGAAGGTGGGGTGACAGAAGGCAGGGCTGACTGGGGAACAAGGCGATCAGAATATATGCCATCTTGGAATGGGGGGGGCAGAAATGGGGAGAAAATTAGTAACTCATAATCTTGTGGAAATCAATGTTGAAAACTAAAATATTAAATAAAAACGATAAAAAAATTAAAAAAAAAGAGATTCAAGAAAGTAAAGATAATTACTGAAGTGGAGGGAGGGCACAATCATGGAAAGCTTCCTGGAGGTGAAATTTGAGTTGAGTATGGTAAGAATTTAAAGAAAGGTAGGAATTCAACCAGCACTTCAAGAGGGGACTTCACACACAGAAAACATGTTGAACAAAGACAGAGATAGGAAAATATAAAAAATGTGTCAGGGATGGCAAGTTTTCCAAACTGATGGAAGCATAAACTATGTAACGGGAAACAGAATGAGGATAGAAGTGTTGGAACTACTGGAGGGATTCACAACAACTGAAATCTATGCACAAGGAAGGTAAATTTGGTGGCTGCATAAGTTCATCCACTATGTTTCTATGCTCCTATTTTTTTTTAGGCAGAGGTCATTCTTCTGGCTAACATTTATTCTTCTATACTGTGATTCTTAATCACACCAAGCATACCATTTTTCTTTATATCTTCAATATCTCCCTCTCCAAAGGCTCCCTATGCTTAAGTCTCTGCATCCTTTTAAGAAAAAAAGGATCCTCTAGAGCCACTGTACAAATCTTTATTGCCATTTTCGCTATATCTCTGCAGTGAACATCTTTGAGTAAGTGGTCTTAGGCTGTACTTTCTTAACTTCCTTTCATTCCTCTAAACTTTTGGATACGGCCTTTATCCTCACCAAACTACTAAAAGTGGGTTTTGTAAAGGTCACCAATAATTTCCTAAATTTAGAATCCAATAGCCTTTTCTCAGTCTTCATTCTCTTTGACGTCTTGGCAACATTGAAACATTCTTTATATTCTTTTCTCTCTTGGCTTCTATCCTAGCTCTGGACATTATTCACTTCTCACAAGTGGCCTTACCTGTTCTCTCTAAATCCCATCTGTCTTACATAGGAATAAGGGAGTAGTAACATTCCTCATGTGTTCTAAACACAGAATTCACTTCAGAGCTGGAAGGGATCTCAGTAGCCATTTATTCCAACCCCCAAACAGAAAAGAATTCCCACCTGAGGAATGGTCATCTAGCTTTTGCTTGAAGATCTTCAATGAGAGGAACCCACTATTTTCCAAAACATCTTATGCTACTTTTGGATAGTTCTAGTTGTTAAGCAGTATTCACTTCTTAAAAGTTTTTGAAGTTAAGCTCAGTGAAGATAGAGATTGTTTCATTCTTGTCTTTCTATGATATAGCAGGTTTAACAAAGGCTTGCTGATTAATTTCATCAAATCAAATCTAATTTTTTTTTTGTAATTCCTATTCTTTACTCAAATTTTCCGCCCTTTAAGGCCAACAGATCAAATCTAATTCCTCTTTCACATGATACCTTATCACACACTTAGAAGAAAGATATTATTTCCCTCCCTCTCTGCCCCCCAACTCACATCCCTACTCCCTAAGTCTTCCTTAAAGTAAACATCACTAGTTCATAGGGCACAGATTTCATATTCTCCATCTGTCTGGTTGCCTTCTTCTGGAAATTTTCCAGATTATCAATATCTTTTCCAAACTGTAGTGCACAGAATTTTACACAGTATTTCAGGTGTGCAGTTTGACCAGAGAAGCACAGAATATCACCCTCTTATTTCTGGAAGTATACCTCTTTTAATATATTAGCTTTTAATACATTAGATTTTTTGGCAGTCAACATGTATTACCTACTGTGCGCATAGCACTGTCACATAACTGTTCTCTTCCCATGCAGTTTCTATGAAATATAATGCACTTAATTTCTGTATATGCTTTATCATCCCTAAAAGGCTAAAGAGGAGTTATTTTTTCTTCGCATTTCTTTCAAATGCCATCAGTTCCCAACAGTACAATGCACCGAACAGATGCTGAGTAAATGCTGAATGAATGAATGACTTCCCACTTGTTAACAATAATTTCACTGACTGGAGTTTAATAGTTTAAAAAAAATTGTCACTGTTAAACTGAGAAAAAAACTATCAGTTACACAAGAAACAATGTTACCTATGCACTGGCATTAAAATCCTCTCTTATATTTAAAAATTTAAGAATATTTTTCTTTAAAAAGGAAAGTATTTTTCCATGTATAACAAGTATCAGTCAAAGAACATGTAAAATGTTCTTTGTAAAAATGTAAATGTAAAATGTATATAAAAGTGGTCCTGAACTTACTGAGCAACAGGAGGCAATTCTTCTGGTTGAGAAGGCGCTTTGTCACGTCTCCAGATGTCAGTGAGATATATGGACAGCTCATTTCCCCAAGTAGCCCACTCACCTCAAGCTGGAACTCATCTGCTTCATTTGGGCCTTTAAAAAACAACAAAACAATACTTTCAATAAGAGTTTTATTTCTAAAATAAATATAGAAATTAATTCTAATTGGGCTCCCTGCCTCCAGCTTCCGACTCCTACACCACAAATCCATGCATTCTTTTTTTTTTTCTTCTTTTTGCAAGGGGGAAGGCAGGGCAATTGGGGTTAAATGACTTGTCTAAGGTCACACAGCTGGAATGTCAAGTGTCTGAGGTCAGATTTGAACTCAAGTCCTCCTGACTCCAGGGCTGGTGCTCTATTCACTGCGCCACCTAGCTGCCCCAAATCCATTTATTCTTAAAGATCACTTTCATCATGTAACTCTCCAGCTCAAAAATGTTTAATGGCTCCCTATTTTCTATCATGTTAGATCTTCTTGGTATTTTTATAATCCGTTCTTCCATATGCCTAGCCAATCTTTTTTTTCCCCACTCTGAAACATAAATCCTTTGCTCTAATCACACCAGTTATCATGCCTTCTTTCATGCTCTCTCACAGAAATCACCTTTCTTCTCATTTCCGCCTATCCAAACCCTTTAAGATCTAGCTCAGTGAAGCATTCTTTGCCCACTCCAACCCTCATTGTTCTCCTATCTTCTGAATATTGACAGCACGTATAGTGTATACTACACAACTATACTCCTATTTGAATTTAGCAGAGAAGAGCCATTTTCCTCACTGTGACTTGCATAAGCACCACGTATAATAAATATCTCAGTTGAAATATCACCTTGCACTGCTTTCTAATTACTTCACATGATCTGCTCTGTCCAAATATACTATAAATTTGGAAGTCAGGGGTTGTTTTAAGCTTCTTCTATATATTCAGAATCTAACAGCTAAATACAAGTGACATATATAACAAATTACTTGCCAACTGAACTAAATTAAAATTTATGTTGTTCTTTTCCTTCTACTTCAATGATTTCCTACCAAGTGTGGTACAGTAGAGATGAACTGCTGTTAGACATAGCATATCTTCTCCAGGTGGACATCAGTTCCCTCATGTGTAAAATAAGGAGGCACTCAATTAGGTCAGGGCTCAATAAGCCCTAAGTGCTAACACCCAGAAGAACTGAGAAATTTCTTCTAGGGACCTAATGTTTTTAATAATATTTAACACAGAGTAACATAAACTTTCATGTATAAATTCTGATATTGAATTCTATTCATTAGGATGTTTATTTAGACATCTGAGGTAATATAATGACTCTGGCTCTTGCCAGGAGTGGAACCGAGTCAGAGGGAATGGACAGTGCTGCTTAGTTCTCATTTATATTTCTATGCTAGTCAATAACACCAGCTAAAGCAGACAGGCCTGAAAAAGTCTTGGGGGCTGGATTAAGTGAGGATAAAGCATAGCATTTTGAGTTGGAAAGAATTTCAGAGGTAATCTAAACTTAGGCTCAATACATTTGCTTTAAATTAAAAGCCAGCCCAAATATTTAGGAATCAGATTAATTTATTAAATGTCATATTACAAAGTGCTTTCAAATGGTTAAATGTGCTTTAATTTGTCCGTATAGTTGGGGTGGGAGCAGTGGGAGTCTTCAGGGAGTCATAGCTGTGTTTGCAATTTGATCTACACTAAATACAAAATAATGGAACTTTTCCTTTATAGGGAAAAGAACCTTTTTTTCACAGCATCATGAAGCAGACTATGAAGGGTATGGTACAAGAAAGCTTTCACACAGTTTTCCCATATAATCACATGGTGGTATAAGAAGAAACAAAATGAGACAGAAATTGAATTTCTCTTAACTATACTGATGCTCATTACGAAAAGTACCTCAACCTGTACAGAATCTTCTTGTCCTAAAAAAAATTCGCAACATACCACATAGAACTATATTATCAGCTACTATTTGCCTATACTATAAACTCTCATTTTCCACATCTTCCAGTTACTCTGACCTTCCAACATGGCTTTACGATTAGATGAAGAGAGCCTATTGGAAGAGAACTGTACGCCTCAATATGAAAGATCTGGGAAACCCTTAGGGTGTCTATCCCTTCCTGTGTCACAGCCCTCTTAGGCTACCTCTTTCATGATTGCTTAAGAAAATGGAATTGTCCAAAGAGGGAAATTCCAATATTTTATAGTTTGGCTCTAGGTCAGGTTGCATTTCAGTCCTGACACCTCTTTCCCCAACCCTGGGCTATATGCACTTTTAACCATCTGAAAACACTTAAATATAATAACTTAAAAATAATGGTTCACAAGTATTTGGTAGCTTCTAGATCTAAAGCAAATCTAATGAGTATAAGAACTATGTTATTTCTAAGATACCTTTCAGCTGAGAATGATATATTTTTTTTTCCTTATACCAATAAGAGCCAATAAGGATGTAGCTATCTAACTGTTCCCCAGAAATCATTATGTATCCCAAACATGCAAGACTCCGGAAATCCTCAGTGTCCTACTCTGTACAATTCATACTGGTAAAAGGTTGAGTACTTTGCCTTAGACACTGCAGGCTTTGATCTCTGGAAAAACAAACAAACAAACTGACTAGTGAAGTGTTAGGTTTTAGGCTCTTATCTCATTTGCAAAGAAAATGTAGATGCTAAAACTACACCAAGACTCCATTATAGCACCTCTCAGCTCTGCAGACTAGATTATAATGTAGCTCAAATCACATTCGCTTCATTTATAGTAATATACATTATTGTAATGAAAGCTTTTAAAGAGGATGTCCTCTCAAATACTCCAATAAAAGCATTAAATGAAATCATACTGGGTTTACTTTAGCTTCTACACAGGTCTCTAGATCCTGTCAGCTCAGCTTACAAAGGAAGTTTAAAAGTAAAGAGTGACTATTGGACAATAATCAACTCATAATTTTTAAAGTTACGTAAATCTCCAGAAGCTTTTGTCTAACTTTCTAAGTATATTTTTTAGACTCTAACTTCTGAATTGTCTTTTCTGTAAATATATATTTTTTAAAAGTTTATTGCTTCCAACTAGAAAGCAAGGAAACTGACATTTTCCTTGTATATGAAAAACTAGGGAAACTCTATTACAAAATGTTGGTTTTTACTGATTGGCTCTGCCTAGGGGTACTAACATTTGCAAAGAAAAAAGTGGTTTAACAACCCAAAATGCCTAAATTTCATTTCATATTCGGCATCTAAAAATAAGTGTTAACTTCTTAAAAATATCCAGTTACTTACTGTTAGTTGCTTGCACATTTTCTTCTAGTTTACAGAACAATCTTAATTCAGATACCAGCCAAGCACAGAGTTTGGTGAATTCTGGGGAACTGGCTCCACCAGTGACTGCCTGAGACAAAGCTCCATCTTCTAACAAAGGACCTTTGTAACTGGTGAGTAAAAGAAATTATACTTAAGATAAATAACTTTTAATAAATCATAGATAATACATTTACTTACAAGTATAACAAATTTAACTGGAAAAACTGTAAACCAACAATTACTTTAACGTAAGATATAACATGTGGCTATTGAAATTTTGGGAAATTATACAACTTTGAGGGAGTTGCAGTAGCAATGGAGTCATGAAGCTGGGTGGGTTGGGGGACAGGGTAAGGAAGATGTTGATCACCATGGCAACCCAGTACTCCTGCTAACTTTACTCTGTGCCCTCTTCTCTGTAATTGTTCCTCACGTAAGCAACCATTATTAGTGGGGTAGTACAAGGCTGGGAAGAAGAGTAGAGGAAGGAGCCCAGTTCCTGGTTAATCAAAAGGAGCCTACACTTTACTCATTCTTCATATGATAGGTTTCTGGGGGCCGATGAAAGGTGTTTGAGAGCTATTCATTTCAGTCTAAAAAACAATTTATTAAACACTTTCTACATTGTCCTATACACAGCATTATGTCTGGTTCAAGGGGTAAACAGACAAAGAGCAACATAGAATAGCTCCTAAAAGAGCTCAAGATCTAGTGCGGTTGAGGGAAACAGGCAAAGGGAGAAAACAAGGGAGAAGTATGCATACAAATAACTGTTAGGTAAGCAACTGATTAACAAGAGGTTAGACTCTGATATAAAGTTGAGAGGGAAAAGCAGAAATACAGGAAGATTTCATGGAGGTTACATCAGAGCTTGGCAATGAAGGAAGGGCAGGGGTTCAACAGAGGATCTGGCTTCAAATACCTGCTCTGCTGATTATTACTATATGACCTTGGGAAAGTCACTTCACCTCTCTGAGCTTTAGTTTCTTTAACTAGAAAATGAGTTTGGACCAGATGGCCTTGGAAGTCCTTTGTAACTAAATATCTATGATTCTATGGCATAATTTTGGTGACTTTGTTTAAAAGTTTAAACAAAACACATATAAAAAATACAGAAGTATGTGATTTTTTTCCACAGGACCAACTTATTTTTATAATCTACTAGGATACTATTATATAGTATTGTTAAAATGTTCATTGAAGTCACAACTCCAATTGCCCTGCCTTCCCTTTTCCAAAAAAATAAATATTTATTGAAACTTGAATAATAGGCAAGTTAATAAAATTATAGTTACTTCAGAAGTAAAACCAAGATTATTTTTCTATTAAGTATGGAAACTGAGAAGGCTGTAAATATAGTTTTTAATGAATGGGAGTTGTTTTGGATTACAAACATGTAGTTAACAGAATGCATCAAGAAAATAAAGCCATTGGACAGGTCACTGCCTTTTTGAATCTATAAAGTCAAAAATTCAGTTTTAGAGGTGATTCTATCTCCAAGACTAAAGAGGCTTACTTCCAAGTCTTCTACTTAGAAACAGAATAGTTCAATTTTCTCCCTGCCTCTTGATTCAAAGTGTAGTTACTGATACTGTTTTGCTAATAAAATAGCTGAGATTCAATCTTTCATCAGTGTTAAAGTAATGAGGCATAATTTCCTTTACAGAGAAATAAGCCTTCTGCCCAACTCTTGTCCCAGTTTTGTTAGTAAAATGTTTATAATATTCTTAGTCTTGGTTCAGCATTTGTGGTGCCAGTCCTTTTCTAAGAGAAAGAACTTTTATTTTCTAAAGTCAAGTTTTTCATGGTTTTTTTCTTTGTTTCTCATGTTGACAAACAAGACAGAGCTTTAATGGGGCCCTTTGGTGTGAACAGGCAACTTGGCTTAACTAAATGAACAGGTTAGTCAAAGGGTGTGGTACGAATTGCTTAAGATATTTTAACTGGCTTTAAAAAAAGATATATGTAATAGAAGAAATTATCAACGTAATGAAGAAACTATGAATTACAGTAAAGATACATTCCTAATTACATAACTATTACCTTGACTACTGAAATTTTGGTGGTTTGCTATTAACTAGAAACATATTTATTTGTACTGTCTGAGCAGATGTTAAGATACCTTTTTTTTTTCTAATGGTAGATGAAAACCATAACAAAATACAACATACAAATTCATAGCTGTAGGACAAAAACTGGTTTTTCATCATTTCAACTGGTAGTCTCATAGTGTAGAAAATCCATCTGCTACTTTAGTCAGTCATTTCCAATCTTCTGACTCAAAGAAAACACTCCTTAACATCAGGTTCTTAATTTCTGGAGGGCCCCTAATTCTCCATTTAAGCCTTCATTCAATAAAGACCACATATTCCTGCTTTTATTTTAGCCTCATTTTTTAAATCATTAGTTTTATTTCTGTAGAATACTGAGTACAGTCGTTTCTTCATAGAAAGTCAGTAACTGCTCGGAGAAACTGAAGGAGCATGCTAGTTCTGGAATCGGAGGACCTGGGTTCACATCCTCTCTGACACTACTTGGGAAAGCCTGGACAAGACACTTAATCTCCTTGTGTCTCATTTTCCTCATGTACAAAAAATGAAGGATTTGAAGATGGGCTCTGAAGGCCTTTCAGCTCTGATTCCATGAACTAATAATAAGGATTCTTTTTTTGTGTGTGGGATTACATGGTATAAGAACCAATGAAATTCAGAAAGTGGCTTGGTGCCTAAGAACTGCCTGTAGGCACTGAAGTGAAATGAATACTTGTCCAGGGTCATATTGCCAGAATATTATAGAGGCCTACTTGAACCAAGACATTCCTGAGTGAGGCCAGCTCTTTTCCAGGGACTAGAGAATGCCACTATTTGTTTCTTTAAAAGGGATGCTACTGAAACAATATCACAGGGTTAGGGATGAAATTTCCAAATATAATAAACAAAGGAAAGTTTCTAATAGTTATCTTTTATTTTGTTTGGCCTCTTGTGTGGCATGACATTTAGGTTTTCTGGATCTAGAATTAAGACCATATATGAAACAAAGTATGGATACGGTCTGGGTTTAATATACTTAGAAAACCAATTAAATTCTGTGATTTTTTTTTTTCCCCTCCAGTTAATCTTTCAATAGCATACTGAAACCACCAAGCAAAGCTGCATATTAATGCCTGAACACCCTCCCCTCCAAAGTTAATACTGAATGTAGTAAACAACCGGGACAGGTTCAGAAAAAAAATGTTTCAAAAGTGCATTACAACTTACATCCTGATGAACTTCAATGACTATCAATATTATAATAAGTAGTCTTATTTATACAGGTGGCCCAACTTTGTAAAGATACTCATAGAAAAAAATTATTATTGAGCAAGAAGATAAAAATGTCGGAAAGAAACTTCCTACTGCAAATAAGTAGGAGCATCTATGTAGAATGAATATAGAGGTTAAGTAAGACATCTTAATAGCTAATTGGTTTGATGTGATTTAGTCTGTAATTTCATTAAGAAACAGGTATTTCTCAGGAGTACTTTTATCTCTACATCAAAGGAAACCAAGAAAATTCAGGAAGACCACTAAAGGAAAAAAAGTTGATAATACTAATATTTTAAGCAAAACAACGTTACAAGCAATACCACTATCTTTGCCAAAAATTCCCAACAGGATAGCAAGCCACTCTAAACTGATAAAATCGAAGGAAGTAACTGTTTTTTGTTGTTTTTTTTTTCTGACAGAAATAAGCTCCCTAAACCATGTGGTGGTAAAAATCTGTATAAATAATTTGTTACTTTGTAAACGCGGTAAAGGGATATTTGTACCCTATCTCTAACTACACATTTAAACATAGTTTCTCCAACCATATTTAGAGTGTTTCTTCATTCTCAAGTTTTAATGCTGGACACACATCTGATTGGTCTGATAAGATAACTAGTACCGTTTTCAGCTTATTTATTGTTGAATAAGGGTTCTGAAAAGCTAACAACTATTGGCAAGAGGTGGCATAGGTAGATGTAAAATAATATGAAGAAAACTCTGGTGGTTGAATGAGGGCCAACAAGTAGTCGCAATTTGTGGTAGAGAAGTCAGGGGGAAACCATCAATGTTGAGTTTCAACAGTAGCTGAGAACAGGAGGCGGGCTGACTACTTAAGGGTGATTGAGGAGTGCACTTGCCGAAGCTGGGTAGAGACAGAGGAAGATGGTTTGAGCTGGAAGGAAGTTGTTGGTGATAAGTGGTAGGAAAGGGAAGGTTAGGTTAGATGGGAAGGCTAGGGAATAGGAACAGATGAATAAGATTAACAGGTTTAGTGACTAGGCAAAACGTAAACTGAGTGAATGAGGAAGGCAATGCCAGTGAACACATCCAGGAGACCCGGAGAGGAGGGCTGGGGCTCTAGGATTCAACCAACAATGAAAGGATGGGAGGAGGAGGGGGTGCCATCAGGGGTGGTGGTTGGGGAGGAACAGCAGGCCCACGCGGAGACAACGACAAGGATGACTGACAAATTCCCAGGGTCCAAGTCTTGGTGACGTGACGGGACCCCAGATGGTATAAGGATGTTGACACGAAAGGGGAGAACTGAGATAGACGAGTCTTCCCGTGGGTAGTGGGGTAGGAGAGAAGATCAGGGATAGGGGGTGGAACAGGGGGAGCTGGCGGGTAGAGGGTGGGGGGAGGGAGGAGGCAGCATCGAGGAGCCACGGGGCGCGGCACGGGGAGGGAAGAGGTGGCCCAGCCAGGGTGAAGGGCCAGGATAACAGAGACTGCGAGGTTCAGGGGTTAAGCGACCGAGACTCTTACCCCAGATCCTCCAACGACTCCAAGATGTCAGTCTCCATGAGGTCACACTCCATGCTACTGTGATATTCAAATTTCCTAGTCGTCAGGCTCCCCTCTTCCCCGGCACAGTGCAGATGTGCGCATGCGTCACCTCACCGACCTTCCAAATCGACAGATTTTTGCCTCGGGTCTGGCACTGCGCATATCCGAGCGTGCGCATTAGTCCCAATCCTTTCCTTGACCACTCCCCCACCCTGCGTAGAACAGCCTCTCCGTGCAGATATGCACATGCGTACTAATGGAGAACGAAGGGTGCTGCCAGGAGTTGGGCAAATGAAGCATGGTTGCGTGGCGGCTGGGCTGGGAAACTAAACTCCGCACGCCGGGTAGCCCCCTGCGCACATACTCCCCACCCCCACCCGCCCTTTCCAGTTGTGCATGCGCAAGTTGTGGGGGCGGGGTAAGGAGTTGCCGGCGCTGTCTGGAAAGGATGGGAGGGACTCTGCCTGGAGATTTCTAGTGCTGAAACACCTGGGGGTTGGGGATTGTCAAAGCGAAACTCATAAGAGCCGGAGATGCTAATAGCATAAGCCGCACGAAGTCCTCCAAGTACTTGTAGAATTGCTGCACCTCTAGTACTTGACCATAGACGGTGTAGCATTAGATGCACAGTCAGGTCTCAAGTAGCCAAAACGTTACATTAGACACAGGAAAATGTCGCATAATCGCGGAATCCTAACCAGAAAGAAAAACTCTCATGTCCATACACAGGGATGCAGTCTGGGAGTTAGTGATGAGTTGCTTTACTGGCCACCCTACTATATAGTTCCTTTTCTGTTATTTTGTATCAAAGAAAAGACAAGAATCAGATTTACAGAATGAAAGGACTTCAGAATTTCATCTTGTCCAAATTTTATCTGGACATCTCTACGTGTAGTACCGTTGCTTCCACCACACCCCTTCTCTTCCAGCAGAATGCCTCCACTGCCATCATTTCTGTAATCTATAATTTCCCTTTCTGATAGCTACTTTCCAGTAGCCTAAAAATGTCACGTCTTTTTCCTTATAAAAAAACAAACCGAAAACATAACTAGACCCTACCACCCCATCTCAGAAGCTCTTGATTATAGGGCCATAGATTTCCAGCCGGAAGGGACCTTAAAGATCATCTAGTTGACCCCTTCACATTACAAACGAGGTGACTGAGTTAAGAAGGGTGACTTACCACTGAGGTAGTAAATGTTAGAGGTGGGGTATGACCCTAGGTTCTCTAGCTACCAAGTCCTGTGCTTTTTCAACTATAGAGATTCAAGCTACGTCAAATGGTTTTCCTCCCTTTCTTAGCTGTCTGTCCTCTTCGAGTCTATTTCCTATCCTCAATCAGTTTATTTATTTTCTATTCTGTGCCAGACACTGTACTAAACCCAGAGATACAAAGAATGGCAAAAGACAGGTCCCGCTCTCAAGGGTCTCAAGGTCTAATGGGGAGGGGGAGGAGACAACATGTAAATAATTATAGAAAAACAAGTTATATATAGGACAAATTGAAAATAGTTAACAGAGAGAAAGCACTAGAATCATGGCAGGGATCAGGAAATGATTCTGTTACCCTTACTCTGGCTTCCAATCAGATTTCAACTGAAACTCTCCCAAGTTACCAATGATTTCTTAATTGACAAATTGGATAATTTTTTCTTACTGCTCTTCCTTCTTATCCTGCTTGCAGCATGTGACAAAACTAAGCTCTTTTACTGGATAATCCCTCTCTTGGTTTTCTCCTCCTACCTGACTGACTGCTCTTTCTCATCCTCCTTTGCTGTATCATCACCCAAATAATGGGCCATTAGAATAGGTATACCCCCAAAGTTCCGTCCTGGCCCTGTTCTCTTTCTATATTCTCTCATTTGGTTATCTCATTGGCTCTCATGAGTTTAACATTTCTAGGCAAATGACTCCTAGATGTATACAACACACAACTTCTAGTTTCTCATAGCTCTGGTCCTATTTCATAGCTGCTTTTTAGACATCTTGAATTTTTGGTCCTAGCTCTATAATATCTTTCATATTTATCCCTTCCTTTCTCATAATCACTATCTGTTCAAACCCTAGATTATTGCAATATTTTTATTGCAATATTATTTTATTTATTCTTTCAAGTCTCTATCCTCTTCAGTCTATACCGCACACAGTGCGATAATGATTCTTGTAAAGTAGGGATCCCACAATATCACTCTCTTGCTCAATAAACTCCAGCTGGACCTCATCACATCTTAGATTAAATATAAGTTCCGTGTTTGACATTTAAAACCTTTCACAATCTGGTTCCAACCTCCCTTTTCAGACTTAGCAGTATGATCCAGTTAACCAACACTTATCTCCCATGTCTAGAAAATACTCCCTCATGTCTGCCATTTAGAATTCCTAATTTCTTTCGAAGTTAAGCCCACCATCTTCTACAGAAGCAGCTAGATGCTAATGCTTCCTCAGGGAAAAAAAATCCATCATATTATATATATGTGTATATATATATATATATATGTATATGTGTATATATGTATGTATGTATGTACATGTTGTCTTCCCCAATAGAATGCAAGCTTCTTGGGAAAAGAATCATTTTTGTTTTTGTCTCTCCAGCTCCTGGCATATAAGTGCTTAACCCATATTTGGTTAATTGATTGAAAAAGGCTATTAGAATTGTCAATTAGGAAATGATGGCCATGTTGCAGAGAGAAATTTCAGTAGAATGATGAGGGTGGGAACTGGGGGGGCGGAGCCAAGATGGCCGCTGGAAAGCAGGGACTAGCGTGAGCTCCCCACCAAGTCCCTCCAAAAACCTATAAAAA
>JAQQSZ010004198.1:0-14224 GCA_028646595.1 Phalanger gymnotis | reverse complement strand
TAAAAGCACTCCAGTTAATAGATGATGCTCTAATACAATGTGCAATTACTAATCTCAGCCTGTCACCACCACCAGCTGCCCCCCACCACAAACACATACCCCACTACCACCATTGTTTTAGAAAAAATAACAGATTATTTACAATTAAAAAAAAAAAAGACCTGGGCGAGGAGGGCAGGGGAGACAGGAAGGCATAAAACACAGACAGGAAATAGATTCTTTGTCCTTTAGGAAATTATACTCTACATGACTCACCAAGGATAAAAACATTCTAGACCCTTCTCAGCTATGGATTTTTTTTTTTTAACAAGCATCTATTAAGCACATACTATATGCCAGGTATTATGCTAAACCGGCAACTAGGTGGTGCAGTAGATAGAGTGTCAGCCCTGGAGTCAGGAGGACCTGAGTTCAAATCTAGCCATGTGACTCTAGGAAAGCCACTTAACCCTGTCTGCCTCAGTTTCGTCATCTGTAAAATGATCTGGAGAAGGAAATAACAAACCATTCCAGTATCTTTTCCAAGAAAACCCCAAATGAGGTCACAAAGAGTCTAAAATGACACAGCGATAAAAATCACTATGCTAAGGACTCTGCAAATATAATCTCATTTGGTCCTCACAACTCTTCAAAGTAGGTGCTATTATTACCCCCATTTTCTAGATGAAGAATTGGAGACAGATAGAGGTTAAGTAACTTAGCCAGTCACATAACTAGGAAATATCTGAATCAAGATTTGAACTCAGGTCTTCCTGACTCCAGGTCCATTGTACCACCTAGATATAGTTATGTCAAAATTTAAGGAGTCACAGAAGCCAGCTCTCTTATTGTGGTAGGAAAACTGAGCTGCTGTTGAATTGATTTAGCCAACACTGGCAGATTTAGTGTCTGACTAACTTTATCTGTTCATCTTTATGCCATGCCTTCCCAAAGCCCCTATCACCCACATCTGGGCACTCTGACAAGCATATTAAGCTAAAAACCAAAATCCTTGTCAGCATGAGTCATATGGCTTTTAAAGAGTGACCTTAAAAGTCTGTGGCTGCCAAGCAATCGTGATGGATGGTGAGGGGTTTGCTATAAACTTTGTAGTTACCACCTCCAAAAAAACATCCCTATCATCCCAAAACTGCCTGATAGATTTCTGTTGCTAATTTAAGGACTGTGAGACCTGCTTGGAGGAGTTTTCTTTTAGGGAATTTGTGCTCTCATTTGCTCTGTTCTCCATTACTGTTTTATGTCTCTGGATGGAGGGTCTTGTGCTCAAAGATCTGCTCAATCCATTTGCAATAGGATGTTGTCAAATAGGAAATGGCTACTGTCGAGGTTTTTGTTGTGTCTGTTCAGACCTATGATTTCATCCATGTATGGAACTCCTCATATGGAACCTCTCTACCAAAGTCAATGACACTCTCAGAGTTAACTTATAGTTCCAGGGTCATCAATTTAGAGCTGATCTTGAAGCTATCTGATCCAACTCCCTTATTTTACAGATGAGGAAACTGAGTCTGAGAAAGGTGAGGTGACTTGGACACTCAGATAATTTCTGAAGCAAGATGTGAACTCAGGGATTCCTGATTCCAAGCCCAGCTTTCTATCCATTGTACCTCTTCCAGAGCTGCCCGGGGCAGGGGGTGGGGGGCCAGGGAGGGAAGAGGGGGAGAGAGACTGAAAACAAAAGTGACTTTCCCAGAGTTACACAGCCAGTAGCTGTCAAAAGCCAGGATTGAAAATCTCTTTGAGTAAGAGGCTAATAAATGTTTATTCTATTCCGGTGCTTCACAAAGTAAGGTCCAGGGAGCCCTGGGAATCCACTAGGCCTTTTCAGAGGGTCCTTGAGGTCAAGATGATTTTCAAAGTAATATTAAGACATTTTAATTTTAATTGTGGTAAATGTTAGATACAACCCACATGAATAAAAGTTCTTGGGGAAGAAGGGGGTCCTCAACATTTTTTAAGAGTATAAAAGCTTCTCAAATAGTTTGAGAGACATTTTTCTATTGTATTGTATGGTCCATTAGTATGTTACATCTCCTGGATGTGTGCTGGAGGGTGGGGGATTGAAGTGGTATCCTAAGAGTGGAGGCCCTCTGGGGCTGGGGGTGGGAAGCTGGAGGTTAGATAGCATATTTGATTGTAGGTAGGAGGGAAATTTACCAAAACTATCTTAATATAGTAGAAAGGACCTAAGGGACCATTTAGTCTAATGGGTATATTTTAAATAAGGGGAAACTGAAGCCCAAGAAAGTGAAATCAGAGTGTTGTAAGTCTCAAGGAAGATGCTGGATGTAATATTTTGCAAACCTTATAGTGCTAAATAAGTGATTGTCATTATTATCCTTTAGTAGCCAGCACTCAACAGGCCTTTGGTCTAGTGATGACTTCATTCACTGAACCTTCTATTGCACTTCTGCAAGACTCATACGACCTATAAAGAGTGATTAAATGACTTGCCCAAGGTCACAAAGGTACTAAATGGCACAGTCAAGACTCATAGAATCATAGGATCTTAGCTTTATTCATTCATTCAATCAACATTTATTCATTCGATAAACACTGAGCACCTACTATGCTCCAGACACTGTGCTAAGTGCTAGAAGTAGGTCAGGTAGTTCAATCCCCTCAGTTTACAGATAAAAAACTGAGATTTATGGAAATAAAATGACTTATCTAAAGTCACATAGGTAGTAAGAGCGCAAATTCAAACCCAAGTTCCTTGACATCAAACTCAGTTACCTCTCAACTCCACCACACTGCTTCTTAAACCAAAGGAATGGATTACTGCCTGTGGAATGTTTAACTTCCAAAAGAGAAAGAGGTGTTGGCTAGAGAGGGAGAAGTGAGGCCTTCCTGGAACCCAGGAACCCAATGGCAGAGGCCCCTTTGCCTTCTCTAAATAAGGAGGCTAACCTCAGCTAGAGGCTTTCCTCGGCAGAGGGGATTTGAGAAAGGATTCCCCAGCCAAAGACCAGAACTGGGCCTGTCCTCAGCTGATATGAAGGTTTCTATTCCCTCCAGAGTGGGTTTGGCACCTCTGCAAATGAGAATTTGACTCGAAAATAAGCAACTCCTTGAAAAGGACCATATTCATTTACAGGTCTTGTTTTCTTGCCAGATATTCAAAAGCAGGTGCAGTGGGGTCACCTACCTCTGAGAGGCGAACAAAAGGCCTCATGTGTGCGTGCCAGTGACCTTTGGGGGAAAGTCGGGGAACTAAGGCTGAAAGCCACAGTTTATGTATTTAGTTAACACAGTTCGCATGAATATGTAGGGGGTGAGTAGGTACAAGCGTTTTAGGCAGAGGCAGATTAAATGTGCACTTTATGGGAATCCTTTTCCATATGCATGAACAAACTGTACTCTACCTGCCTTAAATTTCCTCTCTGTGCACCTCTATCTCCAACCCCGTGTAGCTGAGAGAAATGTTGCATGTAAAAATTTTTTAATTAGGTGGAAAGTCCTCATTTTAACTCAATCGCTCAGAAAATAGGCAAAGGGAAAAAAAAATCCTCACCTACCAAGTAGGTTTTAATGAGTTAAGTCCTTCACATAACAACAAATGATCAGCTCCTCTGGCAAAGGAATAAAAAGGGCTCTGTTCTTATATTTGGAATCATTTCAAAAAACTTTCTTCCTGCACTTTGGTAATTCTTTTTCCCCTTGTTTGCAATTTACTTTTTTCAAAGTACACTTTTTAAAAATTCCTTTTAAAAGGTATTTATGTTAACTTTGCCTTCCAGATTTCCATTGATGACTACTTCCCATTAGAAATGCCCTAAAGCTAATTTCAGAGAATATTAGCAATGTTTATTTTCACTCATATATACTTGCGAATATCCTAAAAGATAATGAACTTGATTTGTTCTGGCGTGACCTGTGCAAACTGTGAGGGCTGCCGTCTGGGTGCTCTAGCCTGGGGTTGGAAATTTCACTGAGCACACAGCATTTCTTCAGCAGAAGTTTGGTACAGGAAAACAAAAACATTGCTATCCTCACATATTTCCCTTAAAGAACTCAAAATTCCTCATTTGGGCCACTCTCAAAAATCAATCCTGTTCCTTAAAGCATCAATGTTGCACTAACTACAAAAGCCATCCTGGATTGCAACTTCCAGACTATCATAGCTCGCTCTCCTTGTCTTTGAAACTCCCAAGGTTCGAAAGTTTATTACCTGAACCTAGAAAGTAGAAGAAAGAACAAAAAGGCCAAGGAGGCCTTCCCTCTCTTTGGACCACATGGTCCATTAGTGGAAAGGAGGCCTTAGGCTCTCCCTATTACCACGTGGACTCACCAGGCACTATGAGCGAAGGAGTCATCTCTTTCCCTCAGAGGCAATTTGACAACAATAAAGTAGTAGTAGCTAGCTGACTAAGGCTCTTTTGAAGAGTCCAATAATTCTCTTTACACAATCAATTTAAAAAATGACTCTCCCAATCATCTTGTAGGACAATTAGGCCCAATTACCACATGTCCACACATTCTCCAATCTCTAAAGCACTTTCCACAATCATCATGATTATCTCTAAAGTAGTTCCTAGTGGCATCTGTGTAGAGATGTCATCTTAGCAATATGAAGTCTACACATGTGCCAGACCCCAGTAAAACAATTAAAGCTTAAAACTGTACTAAAAGTTTTGAGATACTTTTAACACACACACACACACACACACACACACACACACACACACTCACATTTGTGGTTTCACATAGCCCAGTAGCACTACTTAGAAAAGGCAAGTCAAGTTGGGTAAAAAGGAGAGTATAATGCTGAGTTGTCCAAAATGTAGATTAGGCCCCCTTATGGTTAAGAGGTTCCTAGGATCATAGCTTTAGAGCCAGAAAGAACATCTCCACAAATATTTTAGGGAGAATGACCTCATTAATAATGAGTATGTTTCTAAATCGAGAACACTTGAGTTCAAATTCTGCCTTTGACACACATTGTCTCTGTGACCCACAGTAAGTCATTTAAACTCTCAGTGCCCCAGGAAAGTTTCTATATTTATATTGCAGGTGTCAACCTGCATTGATAGAATTTCTGCATCCAGGAGTTTCTTAGACGAGTGAAATTGCAGGTCTAGTCCATATCTCCAGTGAACTAAGGCAGTTCCTCAAGTATTATGCATCCTGGCTAGCTAGCTAACCTCTCATTGAAAAATTTTCTAAAGTGTTTGGGCATGCCTTGTTGCTTTAAAGAATAAAGGACAATGATCTTTGAACCTTTAATAGTCTCAGGGCAGGTCCTTCTGTCATGGAGGAGAAGGAGTAACAGATTGTTACAGATATAAAAAGGAGACTAGATTGGGCTAAATCAGCATTGACCTAGGACAGGGCTGTCCAAAATACTGCCCACAAGCTGCATGAAGCCCACAGCGCAATTTTATGCGGCCCGCCTGTGGGTTTTAATTTTCATGAGCAAAAAAATAAAATAATAATTTGTATAGAATGTGTATTAGATTTTTTAATTCCATCACTAATAAATAATCTCGTTGATGTTAATTTTCTTTGGTGTTTTTAAACAGTATTATGGACAGAACATATAGTATGGAATTTTCAATCCATCTATGGTATGCCTTCCTTCTGTATCATGCAAACTAGTCAGTAAGCACCTACCTTTATACTGTTGTGTTGTCGCTTCTTGTTTTGTGCTTGCTTTTGTGCTTCACACCTTCGCCTGTTGCAATGATGATGCACGTTCCCCCACTTTCTATTAGTGTGCTGTATTTTTTATTCTGGCTGTGGCCCTTGAATGATTATTTTATTTTAATGCAGCCCTAAGATAACCTAAGGTTGGACAGCCCTGACCTAGGATATATAACTGAAATGAGAATTTTAAAAAGCCGTACTCATCTCTGACATCAACCTTTTCTTTTATCTTTTGGCTTTTTTCAAAGTTGAGAGCAAAGTGGACAAAAAATCTAGCTAATTGAAGATATCTGGTTAGTTTAATTCTTTTTTAATTAAGAATTTTGCTGAAATGCAGAAAATGTATAGCTAAACCAGCTAAGAAATAGCAGTTTTCTGAAAATTGGTTATCTGCAAATTTCCAGACTTATAATTTTAATGAACACTAACATCTTTCTAAGCTATTACTGTTAGTCTCAAGTAATATGATTTTTGGTCTTGGGAAGAGAAGTTAAGGGAAGGAAAGAAGGAAGGAAGGAAGGAAGGGAGGAAGGGAGGAAGGGAGGAAGGGAGGGAGGAAGGACATAAGTATTAAGCACCTACACTGTTCCAAGCACTGTGCTAAGCTATTTACAAATATAATCTTGTTTGATCCTCACAACAACCCTATGCTATTTATTATTATCCTAATTTTACAGTTGACGAAACTGAGGCAGATAAAACTTGTCCAGTAACATGTAGCTAGTGTCTGAGATCAAATTTGAAATCAAGTCTTCCTGACTCTACGCCTAGCATTCTATCCACTCTGCGAACCAGATAATATAGATAATATGAGCTCATCAACACTATACACACATGCACACATATATATATACAAGCATATGCACACAGGTACACAAATGCACACACCTTCAAACAGTTACAATTTATTTAGGTGCTACTCAGAATATTAAGTAAAGATAATAAATAGTAAAAATTATCCTTGGAAAAACTCCATCATTTGTCAGGCTTTGAATTGTTTCTCTTCATAAGTTTGCTCCATTTCATTTAGAAGTTGGAGCTATGCAGTGGCTAGGAACTTCTGTGTTGCCATAAGTTGGCATTTTTATGTATTTATGATTCATGTCTTACAGCCATAAGTTTAATGCCTTTTCAGTCTTTGGCACTCTTAATTAACCAGAAAGGCCATTGTTTTGTTATCCAGATGGAAACTGACTTCAGTGGGAAACTCATCTCTTGTGGAGGGCAGAACTCAGGTCATACTGCTGGGGCTAAAGGAATGAGCAAGGGAAAAGCTTTCTTTCCAGCACTGAAAATCAAAATGAACAAAAACACAAAAACAGTCACCCTAGCTGTTTATGTCAGTACCCCATGGCAGGAAGCAGCAGACTCCATCCCTCTCTTACTCCCTCCCCTCCCAATGAGGAAATTTGGTTCACCACTTCCTTCATTTTCCTCCATCACTTAGGCTTAAACCAGTGATACTGAAACAGGAAGTATTCTTGGTGTCATTTTCCCCCAAGGCAAATTGGAGCCTCTTGGGGTAGAGGTCAGGGCAAGGAGGGCACTTAGAGATTAAGAGCAGAGGAGAAGGTTTTTAAGAAATAGAAAGGCTGCAGGATCAAGGGCCCAGAAAACCTTGGGAATTTTCATTAACTCCTATTCCTGGCTTATTTGGCACCATTCAGCTATAGATACAGCAAGAAGGAAGCAGCTAAGGCACTGGTATGCCATTGACCAGGATAACCATCACTGGAGGGGAGGCATTTAATGCAAATTAAATGGGCATTGATATGATGGGATTCTACATACACATACACATATATTATATATGTATATATATATATACACACACATAAATACATATATGGCAGCATGATGTTCTGAAGATCTGAGTTCAGGTCAAAGAATTACAGATTTAGAGCTGAAAAAGACCTTAGGGGCAATTAAGTTCAACCTTCTTGTTTTACATGTGAGGAAAACAAGTCTGAGAAAGTTACTTACCCAGAATTACATAGCTCCACTCCCTACTAACCGTGTGACCTTGGGAATGTTGCTTAATTTCTCATTTCCCCAGAAAATTCTTTTAAGGTGCAAAAATTCTGTTGTCTGCATCAGTGAGTGAGTGTCCTCATTAAGAGTTCCCCAAAGTAAAGAAATCACAAGTCCTGCTGATCCCCTCCCCCCAAAATAGTGTGAATGTATATAAAACAATTTGTTAATATTTTATATAAACATATAGTGGGATTATATATAATATGTGCAATTTTTATATAGACATGTTAATATGTATGTGCTTAAGGATTAGACCTGTGAATTCACAGATATAGACAACTTCCAGGTATGGAAACCCCCCTCTACCAACGCACATCAGAATCTCCTCTTAAACTTACTGTCTCAGAGGAGAGTTACTTAAAGCATTGAGAAGTTAAGTAGCCCGCCCAGTGTCACACAACTAATATGTATCCACGTTTTGAAAGCAAGGTAGCCATTCATCCATCAGCTGATCCATACCCAGAAGTTAACTTAGTAGCAAATGTACGATAGTCACCACCTTAAATTTAAGTATATTCTCCCCTTACAAGTAAGTATATACAGAGGAGAATGTGCCCTGGTTCATGTGTTGAGGTTTAGGGGTACTCAGGATCCCAAAATACTGACACACCAGATCTGCCAAATGAATTTGACCCAAGCCTTTTTACAGCCAAAGAAAAGCAAAGTTGATTAAAGATTTGCCATATTGGGTAGACTCTTAGGAAATCTCACCATTTTGTGATGTTTGTATTGACAAGCAGGCCAGAATAATCTTAGCCAGATTGAGTCTGATCTAGATTGAATCTGAGTGCCTTCACGGAGGCAAGACAGATCTCATATACAGAAACACTGTAGGAGGGATCTAGGGGTGGTCAAGTTAGTCCGGGGTAATGGGAGGAGGGGTTTAGGGAGGATCTTGATGGGACTGGGGTGACTGGGGTGAGGTCAAACTCAATCTGGAGGTAACCGGAAAAGGAGGTAGCAGACAACAGATTTGGGCATGAAAAGTCAGATCAAGTGGGAAGATTCAGGTAGAGCTCAAGGGGGTTCCCACTGCCTATACTCCATCACAAGGAGATATATTTGTAATTCTATTCATGCTCTACTTTCGCCATAAATATCTCTTTGTAAAAGATTATCTATTATAAATGGTAATTGATATTGAAGAGAGATCTACTAGTCAAATTGATATTGGTGAAAATGTTAATGAAAGACTCAAATCAGGGGAACTCACTTGATGGGGACTTGAGTGAATTTTGTTGTTGTTGTGGAGTGGTTTTTCAGTAGTGTCTGACTCTTTGTGAGCCCATTTGGGGTTTTCTTGGCAGAGATAATGGAGTGGTTTGTCATTTCCTTCTCCAGCTCATTTTACAGATGAGGAAACCAAGTGACTTGCCCAGGTCACACAGCTAGTAAATGTCTGAGGCTAGATTTGAACTCAGAAAGATGAATCTTCCTGACTCCAAGCTCAGTGTTCTATCCACTGCACCACCTAGCTGCCCACTCATGAGTGACAGAGCTAGAAAAATATCCTTAACTCCTGAGGGTCACCTCTAAAATCTTGGGAGAAGTATCATCACAACTTGGGGATCCTGCCTTCTAGTCCAAGCGTGAGTTAGGTGAATCATCCCCAGAGCTTTATGAGCTACATGTAGGGCCTCATCTTGAATCAATAGTGAATGCTTCATATTTGAAGGGACCCATCAAAGAGATCATTTACCTGGAACTCTCATTAATGTATTTCCTAGCTTGAGGAATCCTCTAGAGAAAAATTGTAACTTTTTTCACACTCTTGTTTTAAATTATAACTGTACAATATTTAATTTTCTAGTGTGTTTCCTTATAATTCAGACAAGAGCCTTTGTATTAAGTTTTTATTATTTGAATGCTTATTACTGATTTCTGTTGTATTATACTCAGTACCTACGAAGCTAGATAATACAGTGAATAGAGTCCTGAGCCTGGAGTTAGGAAGACATGAATTCAAATCCAACCTCAGATACTAATTGTGTGACCCCGGGCAAGTCACTTAAACTCTGTCTGTTTCAGTTTCCTCAAACCTAAAATAGGATAATAATAGCACCTATCTCATAAGGTTGTTGTGATGATCAAATGATATAATACTTATAAAATTCTTCACATCATGTCTGACATATATTAGGTGCTGTATAAATGCTCGTTCCCCCCTTCCCTCAGTATGAGTATTGCAGTTAAGATAAGAAGTATGGATTTTGCATTGTTAGAATACCAGTGGCTAGCTCGTACGTGTTCCTTTTTTTCCCCTTTTAAATACATCTATTCTGAACTGATCCAACCATTTTGGAGAACAATTTGGAACTATGCCCAAAGAGCAATCAAACTATGTGTACCCTTTGATCCAGAAATACCACTACTAGGTGTGTATCCCAAAGAGATCATAAAAAAGAGAAAAAGACCTATGCATGCAAAAATATTTATAGCAACCCTTTTCACGGTGGCAAAATACTGGAAATTGAGGGGATGCCTATCAATTGGGGAATGACTGAACAAGCTGTGCTATATGAATGTAATGGAATACTATCGTGCAATATGATGAACAGGCAGATTTCTAAAAATCCTGGAAAGACTTGTATGAACTGATGCAAAGTGAAATGAGCAGAAATAGGAAAACATTGTATACAGCATTGGCAACATTGTGTGATGATCACCTACGAATGACTCAGCTCTTCTCGGCAACACAATGATCCAAGACAAGTAAAGGACTCACAAAGGAAAATGCTATTCATATCCAGATAAAGAACTGAATGGACTCTGAGTGCAGATCAAAGCACACTTTTTCACTTACTTTATTCTTTCTCTTTTTTTTATCTGTTTCTTCTTTCACAACTGTGACTAATATGGAAATATTTTTTACATTACAGAACATGTATAAATTATATAAAACTGCCTACCATTTTCAGAAGAGGGGAAGGGAGGAAAGGAAGGAGGAAAATTTGAAACTCAGAATCTTGTAAAAATTAATTCTAAAAATTTTCTTGACATGTAACTGGGGAAAAAAAATACTGTTAAAAATAAATAAAATAAAATATATAATTAAAAAATAAAAGAACCAAAAAAAAGTAATGGAAAATTAATTAATCTATCCTTCTTGCCATACTGGGAAATTCTTATGAACTATAGTAAAAGTGTCAAACTGGGGACCAGGGGTCTATTCAGCTGGCAAACCTCCCCAGAGCAGTCCAATTCAGAATGCGATTGGAAAATGTTTAACAAAATAAAATACAATACAACATAGATAATGTTAATTTGTAGTTTTCTAAGTCAATATGCAACCCCAAGGATGCTTTACTATTTGAATTTTATATAGGTCCATAAGATAAACACATCATATCCTAACAAGTTTCCTTTGCTGGTCTAAAAACTGTTAGTAATTACCAAAGTTCTAAATCACTTTAGCAGAGCCTCACACATGTTTGAGGATTACCTAATCCTGTGTTCTATCCTCTCCCACTGAACCTGCTTGTTCTGTTGTTAAATGAGTTAGAAATTCAATTTGTGTTACCTTAGAAATGGCAGGAATTCACTGGGAAAATTGTGGATGCCACATGTTGTATTTAGTGGCTCAGAGGATTTTGTTGTTCCTAGAAAGAAAAACCCAGAAATTTTTTCCAGACCTTCAACTAGATGCCCTATGTGTTTCAGTGATCCCTAGAGAATATATCATGTGCTTATATTGTTGCAGAGACCCAGAAGAATTTTATAGGCCTCAATCTATTTTTTTAAACAAGGCATCCAGCTTTATACACAGTCAATATTTGGGGATGAAGTGGAGCCCAACATAGAAAAAAGTCCAGTGGGGGAAAAAATAACACTGGAAAAAAAGGCAAATTTGAGGAAGAAAGGGGTGCCCCAGACCCAGGGGGTAACAGTTCCTCTGACTGGTCCAAAAGACAGGGAGAGTCTCAGAGGAGTGCAATAAGTTGTAGAGAAATTTGGCTCTACTGAGGAAGAGGACTTCGAAGTGGACCAACTGGCAGTCGGTGAGAGGGTGGGCATTGGGGAAGGAGTCCTCTTTGATAGCCATAGGGTAGATGTCGAGGGTGATAGCTGTATCTGTGGGAGAGCATTGGCAGAGGAGGTCCTCACATACCATGGGGAGGCATGGGGCCTGGGTGACCCATGGAAGATCCAAAAAGGGGTCCCGTTGGGGTGGGGTTCCCATAAAAGGGAGGCAAGGATGAGGCATTCCTGATAGTGGTCATGGAGGATACTGTCTCCGGGAGCCTGGGGGTGTCCCAAGCCATGGTGACCATGGTGGGCAAGCTGCATCTGAGACATACCGGGATGTGGCATCCCACCTGGTGGGAATGGATAGGGATGTGAGTGTCTGTGTCCAGGATGTCCTGCTCCAGGGGTTCCTGCTGATGGATTGCCACAGGCTCCAGCCCCAGGAGGCATAAGTGGCGGGGAGAGGGAATGGCTGGGGGCATTCCTGGTGGAAGGGCTCCAGTAGGTGGCACTGGAGGTGGGAATGAGCCTGGTGGGGGCATACCTGGTGGAGGAAGCCCAGATCCCAAGGAAGACATAACAGGATTAGGGAGAGAGAGTGGGGGTCGTGCATCAGCAAATAGCTGCTTTGGCTGATCTGCCTGAGACAACAGGTTCTGTGCAGACAGAAGTGACTCAGCTGCAGAGCCATGGCGTTCACCCTTAGAGTCCTTGAGGACATAAGATACCATGATAGGTCAATTATACAGATATTGCCCATTCATGGCCTCAATTGCTGCATCAGAGGCATCAAATGAAGCAAAATTAATAAAGGCATAGTCTTTGGAGTTGCCTGTGTCAGGGTCCTGCATGATCTTGGGAGTCTGCAAAATAACCCCAAAGGCACTGAAGGTGTCATAGAACAGCTTCTCATTGATCTCAGGATGTAGGTTCCCTATGAAAATGTTGACCCCCAACATCCAGGTTCTAACCATTATGAGTTGACTCTTTGTTCACTCATATGGGCTTCCCATATAGTTTGATTATGTTCATGATCTTAATGGCATCGTCAGCATCCTCCTCACTCGGGAATTCCACAAATCCATAGCTTTGGTGCTGCCCTCTGACCCTGTCCTTGGGCATGTGAGTGTTGACCATGGGCCCACCCTGCAGAAAGAGCTCCCACAGCAGCCATTCACTGACCTTCCTGTCTGGGCCCCCCACATATGTAGTGGCACCCTGATTCTGTTGGGAGATGGGCCCCACCACCATACTGAATGTGCTCCCTTGGTCTTTCCAATCTAGTCTTTGAGTCTGGGTCAGAGTAGGGGTGATGGTGGAGTGACCTAGTGGAAGGGGAGAGGAAGAATGTCCCAAACTCACTGGTACCCAATATGCCTGAAGAATGACTAATATTAACATATAGTCACTGTAAGCCACTTCAAGCAGATCACTGGATAAGTCAATGCAAGGTTTCCTAAGCTTTATCTAACTTGCCAAAAATTCTAAAACATGAATCAAAATCCTTTTCCAGATCAAACATCTGTCTGAATGTCCTTATGTAACTGAAGGAAAAACCACATTCTAAAGAGATACTGCAAACAGATGTTTGGAGAAAATCTTTAGTGGGATGTTGTTTTATCAATGGCTTTCATCAAATAATTAATCCTAAATAAATATAAATAAAAACAGAAATATCTACCCTAACAAAGAGCTATAACTTCAGATTTATTTGTCTCTTATGAATTAAGAAATTATGAAATTCTTTCTTTTTTTCTTGACTGCCAATTTAATGGTATTTTATTTTTTCCAATTACTTGTAAAGGCAATTTTAACATTCATTTTAATAACATTTTGAGTTCCAATTTTTCTCCCTCCCTCTGTCTCCCCTACCTTCTCCCTAAGATAATAAGCAATTTGATATAGATTATATATGTACAATCATGTAAGACATATTTCCATATTAATCAGGTTGTGAAATAAGCAACAGAACAAAAGGAACTAAGAAAAAATAAAGAAACTGAAAATAGAATGTTTTAATCTGCATTAAGACTCCATCAATTCTGTCTCTGGATGTAGATAGACAGCATTTTATATCATGAGTCTTTTGGAATTGTCTTGGATCATTGTATTGCTGAGGGGAGCGAAGTCAATCATAGTTGATCATTGTACAATATTGCTGTTACTGTGTACAATGTTCTACTGGTTCTGCTCACTTCACTCAGCATCAGTTCATGTAATTCTTTCTAGGTTTTTTTTTTAAATTCACCCACTCATCATTTCTTATAGCACAATAGCATTCTATTACCTTCACATATCACGACTTGTCTAGCCATCCCCCAATTGATGGGCATCCCCTCAATTTCTAATTTTTGCCACCACAAAAAGAGCTGCTGAAAATATTTTTATACAGGTAGATCCTTTTCCTTTTTCTATGTTTTCTTTGGGATACAGATCTAGTAGTGGTATTGCTGAATCAAAGGCTTTGCACAGTTTGATTGCCCTTTGGGCATACATACTGCATATTTCAATGAACACAAAGCTAAGAATCCTTTCATAGTATATATTAGAATTATTTTCAACTTTGCATATATATATA
>JAQQSZ010004197.1:0-14225 GCA_028646595.1 Phalanger gymnotis | reverse complement strand
TCATAAGGTCACTAGCTTCCACTTATTCCAATCTAATCTTTTAGGTAGTATTTTCTTCAGTGGTGTTTTGGACCTCCTTTTCCATTTGGCTAATTCTGCCTTTCAAGGCATTCTTCTCCTCATTGGCTTTTTGGAGCTCTTTTGCCATTTGAGTTAGTCTATTTTTTAAGGTGTTGTTTTCTTCAGTATTTTTTTTGGTGTCTCCTTTAGCAAGTCATTACTTGTTTTTATGGTTTTCTCTCATCCTTCTCATTTGTCTTCCCAATTTTTCCTCTACTTCTCTAACTTGCTTTTCTAAATCCTTTTTGAGCTCTTCCACGGCCTGAGACCAGTTTATGTTTTTCTTGGAGGCTTTTGATGTAAGCTCTTTGACTTTGTTGACTTTTTCTGGCTGTATGTTTTGGTCTTCTTTGTCACCAAAGAAAGATTCCAAAGTCTGAGTCTGAATCTGAGTCCGTTTTCACTGCCTGGCCATGTTCCCAGCCAACTACTTGACTCTCCAGTTTTTCACTGGGGTATGACTGCTTGTAGAGAGTACTTTCTTCCAAGCCTGAGGGGATGCGCTGTTGTTTTCAGAGGTATTTCTATACAGCGAGCTCTGCCACACCAGTGCTCCTCCTCCTCCAAGAACCACCAACCCGGACTGGACTCAGATCTTTAGCAGGCTCTGTACTCCCCCTCTGATCTGCCACTTAATTCCTCCCACCAGGTGGGCCTGGGGCCAGAAGCAACTGCAGCTGTAGTTCTGTAGCTGCACCACCTCTGCTGCCCCCAGGGTGGTGGCTGAACAGTGAATTCTTTTCACTCTGCCCCCGAAACTTTTCCCACTAACCTTCTCCGTTGTCTTTAGTGTTTGTGGGTTGAGAAGCCTGGTAACTGCCACAGCTCACTGATTCAGGGTGCTAGGGCCTGTTCTGCCCAGCTCCTGGTCTGGTTGGTCCGGGCGCAGCCCATGCTGGGCTCTGCTCTGCTCCCAGGTCCGTGAGCAATAGACCTTACCCAGGGACTATCCAGGCTGTCCTGGGCTGGAGCCCTGCTTCACTCTGCTATTTCATGGGTTCTGCAGTTCTAGAATTTGTTCAGAGCCATTTTTATAGGTGTTTGGAGGGTCCTGGGGGAGATCCCTAGACAAGCCCCTGCTTTCCAGCCGCCATCTTGGCTCTGCCCTCCAGAACTCACTTTTTGACAAAAACTGCTGGGTAAGCTGGAAAATAGTATAGCAGAAACTAGGCATAGAGCAATATTTCTTGCCCTATAACAAGGTAAGGTCAAAATGGGTACATTATTTAGACATGAAAGGTGATACTATAAGCAAATTAGGAGAGCAAGGAATAGTTTACCTGTCAAATCTATGGAGAGTGGAAGAATTTATGACCAAACAAGATATAAAGAACATTATGAAATGCTAAATGCATGATTTTGATGACATTAAATTAAACAGGTTTTGCTCAAACACAGCCAATGGAACCAAAATTAGAAGGGAAGCAAAAAGCTGGGAAACAATTTTTACAGCCAGTGTCTCTGACAAAGGCCACATATCTAAACTACATAGAGAACCGAGTTAAATTTATAAGAATACAAGTCATTCGCTAATTGAGAAATGGTCAAAGGATATGGACAGGTAGTTTTCAGATGAAGAAATTAAAGCTATCTACAATCATATTAAAATATGTTCTAAATCACTATTGATAAGAGAAAAGCAAATCAAAAGAACTCTGAGCTACCACGTTACACCTATCAGATTGACTGACATGACAAAACAGGAAAATGATAAATGTTGGAGAAGATGTGGGAAAATTGGAGCACTAATGCATTGTTCGTGAAGTTGTGAACTGATCCAATCATTCTGGAGACCAATTTGAAACTATGCCCAAAGGGCTATAAAAATGTGCATACCCTTTGACCTAGCAATACTACTTCTAGGTCTATATCCCAAAGAGATCATAAAAAGGGGAAAAGGACCGACATGTACAAAAATATTTATAGCAGCTCTTTTTGTGGTGGCCAAAAATTAGAAATTGAGGGGATGCCCACCAATTGTGGGCTGAACAAGTTTTTGGTATACGAATGTAATGGAATACTATTATTCCATAAGAAATGATGAGCAGGAAGAATTCAGAAAAACCTGGAAAGACTTACATGAACTGATGCTGAGTGAAGTGAGCAGAACCAAAAGAACATTGTACACAGTAACAGCAACATTGTGCAATGAACGACTTTGATAGACTTAGCTCTTCTCAGCGATGCAATGAGCTAAGAGAATTCCAAAAGACTCGTGATGGAAAATGCTATCCACATCCAGAGAAAGAACTATGACGTCTGAATGCAGATCAAAGCATACTATTTCTCTCTCTCTTTTTTTGTTTTTTTTTTTCTTTCTTGGGTTTTTTCCCTTTTGTTCTGGTTCTTCTTTCACAACATGACTAATGTGGAAATATGTTTAATATGATTGTACATGTATATATCAGATTGCATACCACCCTGGGGAGGAGGGGAAGGAAGAGAGGGAGAAAAATTTAGAACTCAAAATTTTATAATAGTGAATGTTGAAAACTAAAAATAAATAAATAAATGAAGCAAACAGAAACAACAAAAGGGCTTGGTAGAGGTGCTAGTCCTCTTTGAACACACCATACACCCCAAAATATGGATCAGGATAGAAAAAAAGGCCATTGGATTTGGAACTTAAGAAGTTATTGGAAACAAGGTTAGCACCAAATAAGTATTTGTTGGTTGAACCACTTCCCACTAGCATCATTCAACAGTGTGTGAGAAAGAGCAAAGAAGGGCCATTAGCCTTTCCTCATACTCTTCCAAAGTTTTTCCAAATAAAATAAGAACATCCATATATACCAACATTTCTAAGTAGTTCATATCACTAACTGACTTTTCCATGAGCCATTAAAAATGGCAGATGCCCCAGAAATTTCTTTTGACATGCACTCAAACTGCCCAATTGAAAACCATCTTCTTATGTTCTTTTACCATGGAGATTGGATGGTACCAACCATGTAAGTTCAACACTAAAAGCCACTGGCTACCTAGTAGACAGACCATAGCCTTCTGTACAGGGCAGAGGTCATGGACTACAGGGTTTTTGTTCTTTTGGATAGTACCTGAGGTCTTCCATCTAACCGATGATGTTCAGTTTTTTTTTTTCAGTCATGTCCCCTTTGTGGTTTTCTTGGCAAAGACACTGGAGTAGTTTGCCATTTCTTTCTCTAGTTCATTTTACAGATGAGGAAACTGAGGCAAACAGGGTTAATTGACTTGTGCAGGCTCACATAGCAATTAAGTGTCTGAGGCCAAATTTGAACTCAGCTCCTCTGGACTCCAGGCCTGGCACTCTATCCACTGTGCCACCCAGCTGCCCCATCTAACCAGCAGTTGTAGCAAAATACAACTTCTTTGGCTGTATTCTTTTGGAACTGTTTCCAAAGCAGACTGCCTTAACTTCTGGTCCTAAACTTCTCTGTCCCTGCAGGATGAGTGACGCCACACACTATGCCATCTTTCAGCAGGCTTGCTTCAAGTGCCATCCGGGATCCAGGAAGGCCTCTTCTTTGGCATCTTGAGATATGCTGGAGCCAGCAGGAGCTGGCTTTTTTCCAGTTTTTTAAAACCAATCTATATCGTTCTCTACTATTCTCATTTCTAATTTCTTTACCAGGGCTCTCCACTCTAAGTAACCGAGAGGGAATTCTTGCTATTCAATCAGTGATATGTATTTTGGCCTCCTGAACTGATCTAATACCATCCATTGGTTCTATAGGTACCACCCACAGAAAGACCCCTTCCAAATGTAACACAATCAGAGGCCTTATCTCCTTCATGTCAAGGAACTAAACGTAGATTTCCTCTGCCACCAAATTGTCTATGCAGCCTCTGTAAGCACTCAGCCACCATGATCTCATGACTCTGCTTTTTCAGGGGATTCTATGAGGTCAAAAGCAGGTGCCCTGAGTTTCTCCATGAGCATCTTTCAGCCTCAGTTTTCTCATCTGTATAAAGGCAACAAAATGGCATCAATGTCACAGGGTTGTTATGAGGATTAAATGTGCAAAGTGTTTTGCAAACCTTAAAGTACTATATCAATGCTGTTGTGTAGCCATTTCAGTTGTGTCAGACTCTTTGTGACCCCATTTGGGGTTTTCTTGGCAACGATTCTGCAGTGGTTTGCCATTTTTTCCTCCAGCTCATTTTACAGATGAGGAAACTGAGGCAAACAAGGTTAAGTGATTTGCCTAGGGTCACAGAGTTAGTAAAGGTCTGAGACTGGAATTGAACTCAGCTCTTCCTGACGTCAAGCCCCACACTCTATCCACTGGGCCACCTAGGACTCTCTCTGACATACAAGCTGTTGGAGAGAAAGACACGTGCACAGATAACTATTTTTTTTACAATGAAGGACAAGATAAGTGAAGTGAGAAGATCATAAAAATGTTACAAAAATGTGAAGAGAATGATAGAGTCTTTCCAGTTCAGGAAGCTGGGCAGGAAGCAGATCCAAGAAGGCTTGTGTTAGATTTGGAAAGTGGAAAGGGGCTTCAGTGGACAGAGATGGGAATGGAGGAGTGTAATCCAGGTATAGGAGATGAAGGGGAGAGGGAGCATACTGCAGGTGAAGAAGATGGTATGAGCAAAGGCAGTAGGGGATGGGAGAGGGCAGGATAAGACTAGAGGAAAGAGAATGATCCAATTTGGCTGACACATGAGTAGCATGAGATAAGATTGGAGAAAAAGCTCAGGATTTTGAATGCTAGGCAAAGGAATTTATATATTATCTGGCAGGCGATAGGGAGCCAAGGAAGGTTAGTAAGCGGAGGATGGGCATGAGCAGAGTGGCACATTAGGAAGATTATTGAGCAGCTGAGTGTTTGATGCATTGAGGAGGGGAGGGTCAGGAGGCAGCAGTTTCGTGCAGTGGATTTGCAATCAGAAGACCCGTGTTCAAATTTTGGCCCTGACACCTGATCTCTAGGGTCCCTTCCACCTCTTGCAATCTATGAACCTCTGAATCTTTACCTGGCGCCAGGAGGGATTGGCAAACAATGGCAGGTTCTCCTCTCCTCTTCCCCTAGACTAGCTGGTTGGGTGAGTTTCCCAGCATGGATCGTCGGGGGATGGAACAGAAGAAAGAGACGTGTCTGGGTGAGCTGAGCAAGGGTAAGATAGGACATTAAGATCATCTAAGCCACCCAAACCCCTATATTATAGATAAGGAAGGTGGTCCAGAGTATCAAAATAATTTGCCCAGGGTCACACAGGAAGGCAGGGCCAGGATTTGAAACCAAATTAAGAGCACCAGTCTTTTGTCTCCCCGTGCCAGGTTTCCAGGAGTCATGGAAATGGTTACTATTGTTTTTATCTTGCCACCAGCTGCCCGAGAAACACCTCAAATGTTTTGTCCCTGTTGGCACAATAATAGACCTCATCTTGGTCTTCCCTGTAGGGGGTGTGCGGAGCCAGGACCAGGCCAGGGCAGTGACTTGGCAAAGCACATTTCTCCTTCCTGTGAAAATACCCATTTTGCCCATGGCCTGGTGTCTGTCAGGAAAAGTCCAATTTATTTCAGATCATGGTGGCAAGAGAATAATAGGATGATAGGCTTTGAAGCTGGAGAAGAATGTCGATGTCAGATAGCCCAAGTGCCTCATTTGAAAGATGAGAAAACAGCCACAGAAAGAAGTGCCTTGCCTAGAGTATGCTTATGGTGTTGTCAAGGAGGAAAAACCCAGATGAGCCCAAAATGGCTGGGCCCACCAGACCCCCAGTCCATATTTGAGGGTTTACCCGTCTCTATCCCCCAGGATTTATCCCACTGATAGGCCTGAGTCAGCCCCATCTCAGGGAGAAAATCTGAAGGCCTGTAATTCGCTCCTCCAGAAAGAACCTGGGATTAAGAATCAGGAAGCCTGGACACAAGTCCCGGCTTCTGTTGTTTTAGCCAGGTGACTTTGGCTAGCTGACTCCTGTCTCAGGGCCTCCCAGTCCTCCTCTGTAACAGCCACGATGATAACACCATGGTATTTATAGAATGTTTTCATTTCAGCAACCCTATGAGGAAGGTAGTACAGGAATAATTATCCCCATTTTTTAGATGAAGAAACTGTGGTTCTGAGAAATTAAGTGACTTAAACTAGTAAGTTTCGGATGTCAGATTAGAACCCGTACCAAAGTGGTGGACTGCGCCACACACTGGGATGGCTATGCGCTCACAACCATCATCAGGCTCAGGGCTGTTATAAAAATCAAATGGGATGATTTATGTAAAATGCTTTGTGAATCTTAGATTGCTATAGAAACCTGAGCTGTTATTAACAATATTAATGAATAATATTAATACTAATAATGAGATCACCATGCTATAAGCAGAGTAGTATAGTGGCTAGGGAAGTGGGAGGGAAGGGAATAAGCATTTATTAAGCACTACTATGTGCCAGGCACTTTCCAAATACTATCTCATTTGATCTTTACAACTCCAGAAGGTAGTGACTGTTGTCCTCATTTTACACTTGAGTAAACTGAGTCAGACAGAGGTTTGAGTGACTTACCCGGGTCACATGGCTTTTAAATAAGTGTCTGAGGCTGGATTTGAACTTGGGTCTTCCTGACTCCAGGCCTAGCCCCTATGCCATCTCCACTGTGCCATCGACTATATCATTTAACTTCCTACAGAGCTCATTTCAATGCCAAGAAGGCCTGAGTTCAAATCCCATCTTTGACACCCAGGACCCATGACTCTAAGACTGGTGCTGAATTGCATTGGTGGGAGTTCCTTATTGGGAGTTCTCTCCCCTAGTGAAATCACAGACTTGATCTTTTTTTAAAAAAGTCAAGTAGCCCTCCTGCCCCCACCCCCACCCCCCAATAATGGCCATTATCCTAATTACTGGTGTCTTCCAACCCCGAGTGCTAGGTTCCAGAAGTCAGGAACTGCCTCTACACCAATAGTCTTAGCTTATACAGAACGTGTTCGCTCTTGGACAACTTTGAGTGGTCTTTGGCTCATTTGTCACCACCATCATTGCCTCCATCCCAGGAAGAAATACAAGAAATCAGGGCAACAAAAGAAATTCAGTCACAACGGAATTGTTCTGATTAAAATGAGTAAAGAGCTTGGAATAATGCTCTTTGAGTAAAGAGCTACATTTCACTCTTCTCTTTACTCAGCATGACAAATGTACAATGGAGAAATTAATCCGCACGCTTTTCAGGAGCATAAATAATAACTCATGTGTGTATAGTGCTTTACAAAGTGCTTTTACAACCATTATCTCATTGGATCCTCACAACTGCTCCCTGAGCTTGGCAGGACAGGAATTGCTGCTCCCATTTTAGAGATCAGTCAATCAATCAGCATGCATTTATTAAGTGCCTAGGATGGTGCCAGGCTCTGTGCTAGATGCTGAGGTTACAAAGACAAAAGTGAATCAAACCTTGCACTTAAGAAGCACACATTGAGAAAGAAGGAAGGCCGGGAGGAAGGAAGGAAGGAAGGAAGGAAGGAAGGAAGGAAGGAAGGAAGGAAGGAAGGAAGGAAGGAAAGAAGGAAGGGAGGCAGGGAGAGAAAGAGGAAGAAAGGAAGGAAGGGAGGAAGGAAGGAAAGAAGGAAGGAAGGAAGTGAAGGAGGGAGGAAAGGAAAGGAAAGGAAAGGAAAGGAAAGGAAAGGAAAGGAAAGGAAAGGAAAGGAAAGGAAAGGAAAGGAAAGGAAAGGAAAGAAGGAAGTCTTTATTAAGTGCCTGCTGTATGCCAGGCACTGTACAAATATTATTTCCTTTGATCCTCACAGCAAACCTGAGAGGTAGGTGCTATTATTATCCCCCTTTTACAGTTGAATAAATTGAAGCTTTTAGAGTAGAATGACTAGTCCAAAGCAACACAGCTAGTGGCAGAATCAGGACTTGACCCCAGGTCTCCCAATTCCATTTCCAGCGCTCTTTTCACTATGCTACATTGCATTTCCCAGCTGTTTGACCTTGGGCACGTAACTTCCTCTTTCTGAGACTCAGTTTCCTCATCCGTAAAAAGGGGATGGTGACATGCACTAAGAACATAATAGTGAATGTAAACTTGCTGATTAAATGAGGAAAGAGGGGACTTGAACGATGGGATGGGAAAGGGGCTGACTCCTGTTAAATCATCCATACTCACTCTCCCAGGTTCTTCCAGCCAATGGCCAGATGGGAGTGTGCTTTAGACTACAGCCTCCCCCCAAAAATAGAGCTCCCTCTCAGCTAGATCCTTTGTCAGGCTGCAGTCTCCCACCCTCCCAGAGGCCTCCTGGCAGCTTATAAATAACCATGTTTTCTCAAGTGGGTGCTCTGCAAATACGCTGTATACATGACAGGTTTGGGCTGGTGAGGGGGGATATGTGGAAAGGAGCAGGGTAGGAGGGACCATGGCATATAGAATTTTAAAGTTGAAAGAGACCTTAGAACATAAAACATCAGAGCTGGGATAGCTCTTAGAACCTAGAAGTTAAGAGCAGGAAGAAATCATCGAGCCTGTAAAATTAAACATTTTAGAGATGAAAGAACTGAGGTCCAGAATAGGGAATTATCTTGACAGAGCCGGGATGAGAAAGGAATGGCTAGAGCCAGAATTTATATGGCACTTCAAGATTTGCAAAGCAACTGTACGTGTGTTATCTCGTTTGATCTTTACAATAACCCCATGAGGGAGGCGCTATTATTATGCCCATTTTACAGATGAGGAAGCAGAGGTTAAGGCACTTGCCCAGGGTCACAGAGCTAGTAAGTGTCTGAGGTAGGATTTGAACTCAAGTCTTCCTGACTGCAGTTACAGTTCTCTGCACACAGCATCTTCTAGCTGCTGCTCTTAACCAGCCTTCCAGTATTCTTCGCACTATCCAATGGTTCCCAAGTGGGACCTGGGACACTTGAGGGAATCCCTGAGACCCTTTTAGGGGGAGAGCCAATGAGATCAAAACTATTTTCATGATAATATTAAGACTTTTAATTTCCAATATGATAAATACCAAAAGAGAAAAACCACATAAACAAAAGCTCCTTGGGAGGACCCTCAATAATTTTTAAGAGTATTAAGGGGTACTGAGACCAAAAAGTTTGAGAGCCTCTGTACCGTATCATACATGAAGAGAGTGTTTCCCTTGACTAATTTCCAAATCGAAACTTTTTTATTTTAGGCAAAGAGCTACATTTCAGTTGTTATCACTGGGTGTCAGGAATTATGATGTTGGTCTTAGACCCTACTGGAGTAAGGCAACGTGTCTGACTCCTTTGGACTTTTGACCCTGGCTTTGACCTCCAGTTGCCATCTTCTAGGATTTTGGCCCTCAATTGACCTCCAGTCTCTGTCAAGCCAGCTCCTCTGGACTGTGATCCTGGTGTCCCACCCCAACATCCAATCAAACCTCAGACCACAAACTCTAAGGCCTTAGTCTCCCATATCCAGTTTCTTCCCCCTGGTTCTTGGATTCCAACTTCCAATGCAGCCTCCAGAGATTAGTCCCCAAGCCCCCAACTCTGTAGCCTGGACCCCAGCTCTTGGTCCATATAAAAACTCAGCTCAGTCTGAGCTCCCCCTCTCCCCCTTCTGGCCTAGAAAAAGAAAATGCTCCAGCTCACTGGCCTCCCTCCTGGCATCCTTTTCTCTACCTCGATGCCAGAGGAGTTAAAAACTGGGTTGAGAAAGAGGGATCTTAATGGAGATGAACCAGACCAGTGCGAAATGCAGTTCCATTCCATCTCCCCTTCCTGCATTAACAGCCCCCATGCCTGCCCACCCTTTGCAGTCTGTCTTTGCCTCAAAGGTGAAGAAGGCCAGTCTCTTCCTCTCTGCATCTTCCCATATGCCTTTTTTATTTCCTCTTTTTCTTTTTTTAAAACATCAACAACAAAAAAACCTTGTGTTACTGTGAAGAGTGCAAAATTATATGAAACTGGAAAAAAAAAGCCAAAAACCTCCCAACTGCTTGAGAGAACATGGCTATAAATACCCTGACAGGAGCTGAAAGTTTCTACCAACTCCAGCTTCCTGCCAAGTGATGGCTGAATGAGAAAGAGGCTGGGGCCCTGAGGTGTTGGGACTTAAATAAAAGCTGCGTCAACATCCTCCAGTTCTTCTTCTGATGCCATGGGGAGCACAACTTGTCTGGTTATCTCAGGGAAGAACTAGGACAGTGGAAGTACGTCTACGTCTTCCTCTTGCTGGATTCAACTGGATAAAAGCCCAGCTGAAAGTGTGGTGCGGTGGAAAGAGGACTGGACCAGAGGAAGAAGAAACCTAGGCTTTCGAGCTGACTATGCCAATAACTGGGTGACTTCTTCTCCTTGGGTGGCAATTTTCTCATCCACAAAATGAGGCAGTTGCTGCATTGATGGGTGATCTCTGAAGCCCCTCCCAGTTCTGACATTTTCTGTTCTTTGTCCTAACGTTCTATATTCTAAGGTCCCTCCCAGCCCTGACATCCTATGTTCTAACATCCCATATTCCAGCATCCCTCCTGATGCTAACTTCCTATATGCCAGAACACAGATGATTTGGGCACAGAATCATGACATCAACAAACATAACAAACATCGTGCACTGTGTAAAGGTGAAATTTCAGGCATCATGACCTGCTCTGGCGGTTAAGTTTCTCCAGTACCTCCTTAGACAAGGGCATAGAAACACTGCCTTCTCATAGCAGCACTGTCTCCTCTTCCTCTCCCTCAGAATCTCCTGAAACGCAGTGCAGAGCAGGGTAGAGCAGGGCAGGGCAGGGCAGGGCAGGAAGGACGGGGCCTAGCAGAATCTCTGAGCTGGGTCTTCTCTCCCTCAGGAAACAAAGACACACCACTTTGCTAGTTTGCAATTGGCCTCTTCAATCTATCATCAGTGAGAGCAGCGATAGACACTGGGAGATTCGTCAAGAAGCTCACAGGACAATCATAATAGGAACTTATATTTCTGCAGTGCTTAAGGTTTATAAAGCACTTCCCTCCCAACAACTCTGTGAGGTAAATGATGCAAGTCACTATCCCCATTTTATAGATGAGCAAACTGAGGCCCAGAGGAGTAAAGTCATTTTGTCATATAGCTAGTAAGTGTCAGCACCAGGACTAGAACTCAGATCTGCTGATTCCAAGAACTATGCTCTGGCCACCTCAAGGACCAAAGGGACACCTGAGCCCTCAGGCTGTGTGTGTGTGTGGTCTGGCACAGTACAGCTTTTTCTCTGCCACGCTATACTGGCCCAATCCTGGAGAGGGGAGCATTGTTCAGGGTCTTTCTTAGGCCAGCAGAGCTTTAAAAAAAAAGTCAGCAGAAAAAATTCTGACAGGCCTGCAAAAAACAACCCTGTGGGTTTAGCCCTTGGGGAGGGGGAGGGAGAAGGGAAGGGAGGGGGGGATGCAGAAAGGTGCATGAATAATTTAAAGGGAAATGATACAGCTGGCTTGATGCAGTCAGACAGCCCAGAGAATGAAAGCTCTTCCAAATCCGGTTAGAAAGTGTACTCCAGTGGCGCCACTGCAGGGAGTTATCGTCCTTACCTTGGGAAGAGGGCATTGGGGGAAGGGCAAACCCAGAAGTCCCACCACTTATCCACCCAGTCTCAACTTTGGCCCATCCCTCCAGGCATGGGCAGGAAGGAGGAGGTCACCCACCAGGTTGCCCTCTTAGGAAATAAATCCAAACTGCATGACAGGAGAGATGCCCCATGGAAGAAGGTGTAGGGGAACTGGTCCAAGGAGCCACCTGGGAAAGAGTGGATCGGGAGGCCTAGGTCTGGGGAAACTTGCAGTAGAGGAAGTTTCCCCTCCCAGGAATTCCTTGTATCACTGAAATCAGAGGTCTAATGCTGACCCTACCTTATCTGTCTCAAATTTGCTGTGTGACATTGAGCAAATCATTTGACTTCTCTGGGCCTCAGTTTCTTCATCTGCAAAATGTGCGTGTATGTGTACGTGTATGTGGGGGGCTGATTTGGACTAGGTAATCTTCAGCCCTAACAGTCTGTTCTAACATCCCACATTCTTACGTTCATAAGTGAAGGGCCCCTTCAGGGCAAACATTCTCAGGTCTGCGGGGACATACTTTGAGTCTGGAGTGCTGGACAGTCCTTGGAAAACGAGATGGAGATTGAGGTGGGATAGATATATATAAAAAAAAAAGCTTACTAGAAAGCAAGTGGCTGGAGGGGAAGAAACACCTTTAGCCTTGATACCAGGGGAAATCGGCCACCAGCCGAGGCCTTCAGCCAAGCTCTGACCTTGGGCCCCTCCCCAGGCCTGCCAGGAACTGGCAGTCAAGGGAGCAGCATCTTGTGGGCAACCCGTATCTTGTAACTGGGCCTCGGGAGGTGATTTCTATCTCTCACAACATGATTAATAGATGTGCAACCAATTCTGGGGAGGAGAAACCTGTTAATGGATTATTTATTTAACGGCCACTGCTGGTGGTGGATGGCTAGGTGGGGGTGGGGGGTGGGGGAGGGGGAGGGATGCATAACTGAGGAGGAATGTTAAGTTTAAGGGCCCTTTAGGGACATCTGTGGCTCAGGGAGACACTGATTGGACCATCCTGTAGGTCTTTGCTCAGACTAAATAGTAACACCGATAGCTTACCTGTGTCTAGCACTTTGCATTTAATGAAAGCGCTTTCTGTTCGAGCTATTGTTAACCTCACAACTATCACCCTATGAGGGAGGCAGAGTAGGTTTTATTAGCCTCATTTCCTTGAAGCGGAAACTGAGGAGAGAACTCCGGTCAGGAGAGAACCTGACCTGAGGATATGAATTCTCATTTTCATGGCACACGTAAGGTGCCTGACCTAAGAATATGAATTTGGCACACAGAAGATTTATAAAATGTTTGCCTCGCAACAACCCTTCAAGGTAATAGGTATCTAGGAGGGTCTGCAGTCAGGAAGACCTGAGTTCAAATGTGGCCTCAGATACTTAGCAGTTGTGTGACTTTGGGCAAAACGCTTAAGCTCTTTGACTCAGTTTACTCATCTATAAAATGGTTGCTGTGAGGATAAAATGAGGCGATATTTGTAAAAGTACTGTAGAAATGCTGACTACTATCATCCCCATTGTACATGAGAAAACTGAGGTCCGAAAAGTTCGTGACTTCCCCCCTTATTTATAAGTGTCCTCAAACTCATTTCTTTTGACTCCAAATCTAATGGCCTTTCCACTATAAGTAGTACAACTACAAAGCATTAAAACTTTAAGGCAACTTATAACAAGACGCCAGAGCCTAGAACGTTTTGGGTTTCTTTATATTTGCAACGGAGATGATCTAGGGTCCCACAGATGGAGATGCTACCCCTACCCACCCCCACCCCCCGGGGGCTCGGTTGATTACTGCCATTATACCTTACCTTCGTTTCTGAACATGTCCTTCCCCCTTCCCTGTGCAGCAAACCATCCCTGAAAACAGAGAATTGTTGCTGTTCATTCCTTTCAGTTATACCCGACTCTCCATGACCCACTTTGAGGTTTTCTTGGCAAAGATACTGGGGCGGTTTGCCACTTCCTTCTCTGGCTCATTTTACAGATGAGGAAGCTGAGGCAAATAGGGATAAGTGATTTGCCCAGGGTCACACAACTAGTAAGCATCTGAGGCCGGATTTGAACTCTTCCTGATTATAGCTGCTCTATCCATTGAACCATCTAGCTGCGGGTGACAAAGAATACCCAAAGAAGAAAGAAATTCATCAAAACCCACCACCACATTCACTGAACCTGCCGATGCCCGCAGTGAAAACACAGAACTTTAAGCTAGAGGGAAGCTTAGAGATCCTCTGGTGCCGTCCAACTCCTTCATTTTACAGAAGACGAAGCTCAGGGCCAGAGAAAGCAAGCGGTTTACTAAAGTCACACAGCAAGTCAGGGGCAGAGCTGGGATCTGAGCGTGTGGCTCCTGCCTCCCAGGCTAGAGTTCCATCTCCTTTTCCCCATTTTCCTGGCCAGGTTCGAACATCTTCAGGCCCGGCTCCTCCCCCTTCTCAGTGCTGGCAGTCACTGGAGGGCTGGGACTGCTGAGGCCAACCCTGGCTCCACTGGTGGGCTGCTTGCTCCCCTATGCCCAGAACTGACTGCAAATCCGAGAAGGATCAATTTCAGCTCTTTCCGAGACAGAAGGAAGGCGCGAGCTTGCGATGGCATTTTTCTGGGTTTCTGCTTACCAAGGCCAGGGCTTGGGGGTGGGGAGGATTGTAAAGCTTGCTCTAGGTCAAAGGGTCTTAACCTG
>JAQQSZ010004196.1:0-14225 GCA_028646595.1 Phalanger gymnotis | reverse complement strand
CTCCCCTCAGCTGGGGGCTGGGAGTTCCGTTCGAGACAGACCTTACCCCAAGACCATCCAGGCTGTCCTGGGCTGGAGCCCTGCTTCCCTCTGCCACTTCGTGGGTTCTGCAGTTCTAGAATTGGTTCAGAGCCATTTTTTTTATAGGTTTTTGGAGGGACTTGGTGGGGAGCTCACGCCAGTTACTGCTTTCCAGTCGCCATCTTGGCTCCGCCCCCCCGTCTACATCTCTTTATTTTCTTAAGATCAAAAAATTTAGGACTGGAAGGAATTTTAGAAGTAATTGAATGTGAGTGACCCTCTCATTTTACAGGTGAAAAAGCTAATGGACTAAGAAGTTTTGATTTGCCCCAGATCACACATGTAATAAGTATCTGAGACAGCATCTGAACTCAGGGCTTTCTGAATCTAAGTTCCATGTTCTACATGCTATATGTCCTGCTTGCCTACCAAGCTAACTATGTTTAAAGGACATCAAAAGAATTGGTCAGTAAATATTCAATGAAGGAAGAATCTCTATATTGGCATTAGGAGTCTCATAGGCAAAACTGTTTTTCCTCCTCTAATCTTTTTTTTTTTTTTTTGTATTTTAGGGTAGGCAAAACCTAAAGTGGAGGTATTAAGCTGCTATCTTTTATAGGTGATATGCTCCCCATTGGTACTGCTGTCAAATGTTATTGTGAAAAGCAAGAAAACACATCATTTTCATACTAAAATGTTAACAAAAGTTTCTATAAATGAAAGAAATGATTCCCTCTTTTCTAGGAGGTAGTCTAGGAATTTAAAAAAAAAACATAGATTCTAAGGATTAAATTTAAACTGTAGAATTTTAGAATGTATTCTTCAAGGTAGAAAAGTTTTCTTGGCTACTGTTTTTCCCTGGTGTATCCATAAAGTGGGGTGAATAGAAAAGGGAAAAATTGCTTTTAGCCTATATTCATAATACATTCCTAGTCAAATAATTAACATTTTTCCTTTTTCTGAATGGAAAACATTTGTTAATATGCCGACTATTCTAATTTTTTCCTCATGCTACTGACCACCATGTACTTTACATTTCTTGACAGTTTTATATAATTGAAAAAATCAAAAAGTCGCCTGTGGCACTATAAAAAATCCTTACCACACACAAAGCTAGGGGAACTAGTTTTAAACTAGAAGAGAAGAAAAAAAAGAAACTAAATGAAAGAATCAAAGCTGCCATGCATTGCTGCTGTTCTCTTTCCCCTAGCAAGGTCAGAGATTCAGGTCTGGAATGGGAAGGTAAGTTTCTCGTTATACATTTTCAGAGAAATTGGTAATTGAGCAGTTGAAAGTCAGATTTGGGAGAAATACATCTTTCAAAATCTATCAGCAAATTTTCTTCACTGATTAAAGGAATGGGGGTTAGGGGAAGTCACAATTTTATTTATTCCTGCTAAAGCTAAAGAGGTCAAGAAAAATTCCTATTAAAGACACAGATAAATGTCTTGCTCACTTCAGGGACATAATTGTTAGTATTGTAGGAAACATCCATGGTAAAAGTCAGATGGGGCTTTAATTGGACTCTAAGTGGAAAAAAGTATTCGAGAGAAATGTTCTTTGACTTTGGTCAAATGAACATCAGCTTACAGTTGTGACTAAAAGTTTCAATGTGACACTTAAAAGACTCCCTCATGTTCATAATAAACCTTAGATCTGAAGAGGAAAAAAACAGCTCATCCCCAATAATAAAGTGTGTCTAGAATTAGCATTAGTACAGTAATACAGTACTGTAGTTTGATGTATTGTCATTTTACTCGATTTTTTAAAAATTTAAAATAATTGAGAATGCAAGGTCCAAATTAAGTATGGAAAAGTTCTATTTGCATTTGTATTCTTAAAACAGACCGGGGTTCATTCATTCAAGATACCACCAATCTGCTCAGAGTAGGATATTATTTGTAGCAAAGTATAAATCCAACTGGGAATGGATATCAAGGTTCTCTTAGATGTTTGCCTAATATTACAATATATTAGCTACTGGGGTCATAGTAAGAGTTAATAAAAAAAACATTGCAAGCGAGTCACATGTACCACATGTAACATTTAAAAAAAGAAAGAAAAGGAATGACCCCAAAGCCACCAACTGTTTGAATATATTTTGAGGGACCATAAGATTGAATACATCCTATGTCTCTGAACAGTGGTCCAAAAGTTATCTCTAATAGTCCAGAGTTTTTTTCTTCTCAAAATCAAGATGTCCACCATGATGAAACATTAAAAAAATATGTGCACGCATATCTACATAATTGTCTTTTCCAAACAAAAGTTCATTTTTGGCCTATTAAGTTAAGTTCAAATTCTTTAATGCATAATGAAAGTACAAAAAGCTGCTAAAATAAAATAATAATCAATAACATTTTAATATCTTAAATTTTAAATAAGAAAGTTTGATAATATGAATAGAAAATAAAGAACTTTCAGCTCTGGGGTTTCTAAGATCAGATGCTTTTAAGTACAGAATGGAAATATTTTAAAAGGCCCTTTAAAACCGCGAGGCAGATGTTCAGGTAAAACCAAAGCCAGAAGATTGTTTATTTTAATAAAGCCATTATATGTGCAGCCCCAAATTAGGAATGGCAGTGAGGCCAGGGGATGTCTAAACCATCACCACCTGTTTGCCCTGAAAATCAATTAAAGTCACACTATCACAGCAATCCCTTCCTAGCCAATAAAACTTATACAGCTTTACCGTGAGACTTTAGGTGCTCTGAGGGAATGTGCTTGAAACCTAAATCCTTAGTCTCACATTACTTTGCTACTCACATTAATATGAGCTAACCACTGTAAAACTGGCCTTCAGGGGGTGGTGGTAGGAATGGGAGGGAGCAAGAGAGGAAAGGAAGGAGAGGAAAAAAGGAGAGCAAAGGAAAGAAATATACACTATAATTGCTTTCATACTGTGGATCATACCACCACTCTGAATTCCAATAATTCTTCCAAAGACTCAATCCTATTTTTTCAAGGCAAGAAAAAAATTAAAAATCCTTCACAGCAGAATTCTGTTCTACATATTCTTTGCTACAGAACAGATCCAACTTTACAAGTTGAAAGCAAGGGCAGTAGAGACATCCCAAGTGTTTTAGTAATTAAACGAATATGCATAATGAACCATATGCCCAAAGGGCCTGTTCTTCATGTGGGCCAGATTTTTGTTTGAATTTTTAATTTTTATATACAGATGAAACATTCAGTGTAATACACCAACAGTGTGAGATAACATGCAATATGAAAAAGTGAGAGGGAACTGTCCGTGCGAGAGAATGATCAGGATATACTAGACAAATTCTCCTCTTAGATTTTGATTCAAATGTGTTTTTCCCCCTCCAGCAATTGTTCTAGTCATCTGCTCAGAGTCTTCATAAGAGACACATAAAGAATACACTGACAGCTTTATACAGTATGACTAAAATACAGTGCCATCAGTGGAAAAGTGTGAAAATCCCATGGGACAAACAAGGTTTCCCTGCCCCCCCCTTTAACATCCTGGTACACTTACTAACCAGGCTACCATTTTGAGGAATCCTCTCAGCTCTTATTGAAACTTAGACATAACTTTGCACATTTTAGGTTATGTTTATTAGAGATTTCAAACTATTATAAGTGGAAATTCTTATCTCGATGGAAATATTGGTTCCAACTATATATTTTAGTAAAAAAAATCCATGTAAGATTATTATCAACCCCTTTGTACTCTGACTAGGCTACATGTATGGCTTTACAGAATTGAATATTCTTAAATTCCTATTAAGAAAAACTTTAAAAAATCCTCTTATACTACTAAATATGAATTAAAGGCACTGAAGGTCTATGTTATGAATTATAATTATACAAACACAAGGAATGTTAGGTTAGAAAACAGCTATTGCAAGATGCAAACATGTAAAGCAGAATAAAAAATTCTCTAATAAAAAGAGGAAGCAGGTTTTAAGATGTGCTTGTACAACATTTTCAATTTGCAATGACATTCCAGCCAAATGTTACCAACTTCCAAGAGCAGTTTGGTCTTCTGCTGCCAAATTTTGGATAAACTCTTGGCAATATAAACTACCACTGTAGGTTGTGTTTTTAAATGAGGGTTCAAGTTCACCAATCTCATAATCTGCCTCCTTCTCGCCTTCTCCCTGTTCCACTCTTTCATTCAGTCTTCTTAGTTTTTACTGAAATAACCTAAATGCAAAATGACAGACTGGAAGTTATGGAGTGGAAAGCAGGTCATGAAAACAAATCTGGTCAGAAGTAAAATTAAAGCCTAAGACTTAAAAAAAACCCTCCCATTTTTCAACCTAGAGGTGCTATCTTTTCACAATGTAAACAATACAAATGAAATGTAAAATGTGAAATCTCCCTCTCTAGGAGATTTAGAGAGAAAAATAACTGAGCTGTAAATAATGTCACTCATTGCTTTGAGTCCTAATTCAGGGTTATACTTTTGTAACTGGCTGGGTTACTTGATCTAGTGGTCTCAGTGGAAAGACAGATAAACTTCAACTGTAGTCAGAAGACAAAAATTGACAAGAAGCATCACCTTTCCTGACTGTTTAAATCCTTTAAGGAAGTGTTGGAGCAATTAGAGAGGGAGTCTAATCTTTGCAGAGTGCATTAACACTCTCTGACCTCACAGACAATAGATCAGACCTCAGACACATAATGCTTCCCTAAGGCTTTTTAGCCTGAGCTTTTGATCTCATAGTTACTAGGTATGTCCTGCTTCACTTAAATCCAATTCACTTGCAAGTCATGATATCACTTTCCCGATGTCATGGTCCTCTTCAAGAATAAGGACCAACAACAACAACAACAATAACTGTATGTGTTACTATAGGTATCAGACTACTCCACGTCCACTCTTTCTATGTTGGTACTCTCACCATTTTTGAATACCAAGAGAGGAATTTACTGCAACCCACCACTGTGTGGTGTATGTATATACACATATGCTCACTCACATAGACACACACAATCATCAGTAGAATCTCACATTATTGGCCAATTTGTTTCTGTTCTTCTGATTGTAAAAGGTGGTCCAAAAAAAGCGGCCCATTAACTAATACTTCTTGGTCCTTTGATAACCATATGAGTAGTACTAGTAGTAATGACGGATTCATTTTAAAGTGTTGGATGAAGAACTCTCTACTATGCAGAAGACAGGAAGTGGGAAGGGGGAATCAGGAGGAGGAAAGAAGAATCCTGTACTGTGAGCTTTTACATCTTCATCTATTCTGTAGGTCACTCCTGTTCCACAGGATGCTCTAGTCAGGCAATAACCTATTTCCTGATGAACACATCCTGTTCCAACTGCTAATCTCACTATGTAAGCTTTGCTTTTACCATTTATTATAAACATGTTCAAGAACTGCTTACCACTATATATTTTTAATGGATTAGATTTTGGTCAGCTGCTAAAACGGTAGAATACTGGATATTCTTTATACAAAGACCATAAAATGGATTTTCAAACAGGTCGCCTTAACTTCCATTCTTCTCCCTTTATAAGTAATCAAAATGAGAGCTGACAAAGTATATAAGTAAAGCCAAGGATCCTCCCCCTGCCCCCATATTAGAAAACTATAGACGTCTTGATATGGATTACAGGACTCTTTCAGATTTGAACTATATAGCAATGGATTTTGAAATGTTTAGAGGCCTCTAAGATAGAAATTCACATAATTTGCACAAGATCATCACACTTGTAAGTTGATGACACTATGCATCTAAAGCTTTAGAGCATTTATACCAAAATAATTATATCTTCCTAGAATAAACACATTTCCTCTAGTAAATGTTCATTGTAAAGGTTTTCAAATTAGAAGGAAAATAATACTACTGAAAATTGGCTTTACATCTAAGCAAATCGTTTTGTAGTTAGTATTTTGAAGCCCAAGCTGAAAAAAAGCAAATGTAAATGTATAACAGAGAAAACAACTAATGGACTTCTGAAACTTAACTAGCAGAGAAGATGAAACTCATATTTGTTGAATATTCTAACTTTATAATGCTTGCTGTAGAAGACAAAAACAAGTAATAGAAAAGCTATACAATATCAACAATGTATTTTCTATTTTTTGAAGGAAATCTTTAGTTGTATTTTTTCCCCGCCGGTAAAATGGTTTTCTAGGAATTTTCAGTCACACTCAGATAAAAATAAACCCTAAAGAAGTAGCTAAGGAGGGAAATGCACTCTAGAAGCAATTGGATTTGATACAATGATTTGATCTGAGGGATTTTTTTATTGTTATCCTTAAGCAACCTCATATCCAATAACAACGGACTTCCTTGAAGCTAAGTCTCACCCCTGACATATGCATCAAATTTTAGCTGCAGGTGAAGAAAGCAAAAACAAAAGTATTAAAAAAAAAAGCTTTAAAATATGTTTGCCACATGAAATCTTTTCCCCCTCTGTCTATGAAAATCAGCAAGCTTTGTCAAATAGAACTCAAAAGTATAAGGGAAAGAATCAGAAGAGAAAAGATTATAGCTATTTTATAATACACAAAATTTTGCCAGTGGTCAAGAAGTTTGCTAGGAGATGCTTGAGTAAAATTAAAAGAAATAGTTCAAATTAAAATCCTCAAGAAATAGCCTAGAGAAATATACAGCAAAATGTTAGTCATTTATGAGATTCTATCGCCACCTACAGGATTTTTCTTCTTTCTGAAAACCGTATAATGTTTTGGTTATTCAATGCTTGGAAAATGATTTTAGAGAGAAGAAATATAATAAACTAGCTAGTTTTCTTTTCAAAACTATGGTGTTCTTATGTTGAAGGAAAAAATAATTTACCTATTAGATGTAAAATTAAAATTTCCAAGCAAATTATTTTGTATGAGTTGCTATTGATAAGAGTGATAGAGATGTACACATTGATGTTAATTTGAAAACATGAGTTTTGTATGTAAAAGTTCCATAATAATAAAAAATAAAAACACCTGATATACTTCTACCAAAAGCATGTACTTTAATAGTGTAGTACTTTGTATATTAGGTGATAACATGAAATGAGTGATCAGGGAACCTGTTTTCAAATTCTAGTTCAGCCTATTACAACCTAAGTGATGTTGGAAAAGTTAGAATTTCTCTTTGGGAATTTTTCTCACATGTAAAATGTGAGAGTAGAACTAGATAACCTCTGAAGTCCCTCTAAAACTACGATATTCTGGCATTCGTATGTATTACTAAGTTAGTATTAAGGCATTTATTTTGTTATGCTATTGAAAGATACATTAAGTTTTCTGTGAAGAAGGTGTAGTCATTTCAATGCTGAATTTTCACAAAAATAGTTTCCTCATTTAATTTGGTAAGAAATAGTATGCCTCGGTCATTTCAATTTTTCTCAGCTTTTATTCCCTCATTTGTAAAATTCTACTACCTTTTTTAAAGGGTCATTATGATGACTAAATATGATAACAATTATGATATCTTCTGAAAATTTAAACAACATTATTATATAAGCTGTGTATATTATTATACTAAGTTGGCTAACTGAAAGACTTCTTGAAAAGATTATTTACAGACACGTACTTGTAGAGTCTTAATTGGATTAATGCATTAGCTAAAATAATGTAAATGAGAAGGTTACTAAAAGGAAGCCTATTCTATGTGACTGAAAAGCCAGTGATGCTCCCAAGAGATCAAATGATCAGATACAAAGACTACCAAGGCAGAATGTTGTCTACATGGTCACCATACCTATTGGTTGTTTTGCTTATTTTTTTCTTTGTTATAGAGGCAGTTCAATTTGGGGTGAGAGCATAATTTAGAAATGCCTATGCTATTAAAAGACATCAATTTATTTCAACAAAATTAAAAAAAACTTTTAAAAAAGATTAATTTATTGATCAGAAGAGCAAGGATATATACATGTACACAAGTTTGCAATTAGCCAGACCTCAGTTTCTCCCATGTGACACACCAGTACCTCAGGGTAAAGTTGGTCAATGTTATAAAAAAGTATGGTCAGCAAGCATGGTGGGGGGGGGGAAGGACAGAAATTTAGGGCATTGGAAGAGAAGGACTATTTCTATCTAGTCAACAAAATCAACTACCACATTCTCCTGTAGTAGCTCATAAGCCTATAGGAAAATCATAATTGTATTTTTTAATTGTCAGAAAGGTATGAGACAGAATGAACAATAATAAAAATATCCAACATTTACATAGGGCTTTAAGGTTTGCAAGGTACTTTAAAAATATTATTTCATGTGATCCTCACAATAGCCCAGTGACATAAGACACTGAACTGAGAATCAAGAGAGGAATTTGAATTCTGGCTCTCTTCCTATGAAGTTATATAACTTTCACCTGGCATTTAATCCCACTGGGCCTCGATTTCTTTGTAAAATGAGAATATTAGATTAGATCTCTAAGGTCCTGCAAGCTGTGACATCTTCTGGTTCTACATTTTTTCTCAAACCAAAGCAGCATTTTGTTGGAGTTTTTTAAAACATAAATTGATTTAAACTGTGTGTGATCTTTTGCCTGGCAAAACCAAGTGTCCTTGACAATGAGCTAAAAGATAGAGCTAAAAGAGCTTGGAAAGAAACGAAAACCTATCCTATTTAAACACTAGGCTGAAATCTTAAGGGCAAGGCAAGGAGGTAGAGGGAGGTAAAAATTATTTGTGCTGAGAAAATACTCACGACTGTTTTCTGAAACTGAAAAATAAATTGTGAAAGTTTTATAGGTGTGTATATATATATATACACACACACACACATACATACATATGTATATGTGTATGTATGTGTGTATGCAAAAAAATCACAAATTAACTAGTCCTATCCACTTTGGTATTGGTTAAATCTTGCATGTATTTTTTTAAAGCAAATGAATAATTAGAATGAGGCAATTAGCCAACGTTCTTCAATAATATTAGCTCCATAGCTTCAATTGAAGGATAGAGGAAGGATATAAAGGCATCATAAATCAAATAGCCAAAGCATAATACACTATAGTAAACTCTAACCAGACCACAAAGAGGGCTTCCCTTCTCTTCATAAACATCGGATCAGGCAGCCGAAATTATTACTAAGGCTCTCTGGTAAATGTCACCTGTGGTGGGTATAATTACAGGCTACCGCAGCAAGCACGCCCACATCATACAGTTATAAAAGAACCTGCGGCTTGCCAAGACCAGGCAGACAATGGAGAACACACACGCCACCTGACGAGAGCCCAAAAAGATCAGCCAGGGAGACTAATAAAAATGACAGCCTAGAAACAAACGACAAAGCTCTGACCACAAAAAAGGCAATATTGAATTAGCTAGAAAGGTAAGTGCTGAGCATGGTTCTTCAACAGGTCACAACCCAAGCAGGAAATCATTTATGGCTGTTTTCACACACACACACACACACACACACACACACACACGCACGCACGCACGCACACACCAGGTCTCTTTTTATTATTATTTCTAAATATTCTTTTTTCTCTTGCACAAAATATTTGCACACTTAGGTTCTGCACATAAAAACAGCTGGGGGAAACAAAATCAAAATTCAGCTCTATAAGCAGGAAAAAAAAATAACAAACCAAAACCAAGTTTAGAGGATGGTCATATAGGTTATGGATTAACTGGCTGCTTTACATCTCCACCCCCTTAATGCTGCTATCTGCCTTTTGGCTATTTCTGTCCTAATTAGCACCACCACAGGTGAGCAGGGTCAAGAATAGGCCAGTACAAATGCATATGAGTCTATTATTTGTGTTACTACCTCCAGAGAGAAGGTTGAAATTCAAGGCTAAGACGAAGTCCCTGTAATATCTCAACATTTTACTTATTGGTGTTGCCTTGTCTCTCTGACCACCTCTTGTGGGAGGTCTATCCCTCCTTTCCCACATCATCCCTGATGGATTCCTTCTGAGGTTATTTCCATTTACTCTATATATCTTGTATGCACCTGATTCTTTCCAGGCTGTCTCCCCAATTAGAATGTAGGCTCCCTGAGGGCCTATCCCCAGTGCTTAGCACAGTGCATGGCACATAGCTTATACTCATTAAATGTTTTTTGACTGACTGATCACGATAGATTAAATTAGTACAAAAATCTCTTTGTGGAAGTAGGGGGAGGTCAATGTACTTTTCATCTTCCTATCTTTCCTCAGAGCCTAGCATGGTATTTGTTAATAGTTGGTATCCTTGATGCCAGTTTTCATAAGTAAAAAACAGAATGAGTAGAAAAAAGTAAAAATGACCAATTTTTCCCTCCATTCAGCCATTAGTGTGGTTTTCTTAAAATGTAGGTCCAACCACATCACTTCCTACTCAAAACTCCCATGGCTACCTATTGCCTCCAGGATCAAATACTGATTTCTCTGGTTGGAGTTCAAAGCCCTTTATAATCTAGCCTCCTCTTACTTTTCTAGTTCTCTTATACCTTATCCCTCCTCATTTATTCTTCAGTCTAGTGACACTGGCCTCCTTGATATGCCATGAATAAGACACTTCATCTTTCAGTTCTGGGCATTTTCTCTGGCTATTTCCCCATGCTGGAATGTTCTCCCTCCTCATCTCTGCCTCCTGTCTTCAACTAGCTTCCTTTAAGTTCCAAAAATCTCAATTACGTGTAAACAAAAAATTTTCAATGTTAGTTTTTTTTTTAAATTTAAGTTCCAAATTCTTTCCCTCCATTCTGCCCTTATCCCTTCTTGAGAAGGCAAATATTTTTATATAGATTATACATGTGAAGTCATGCCAAACATTTCCTATTAGCCATGTTACAAAAGAAAGGGTAGACCAACCCCCACCTCCACCAAGAATAATAAAGTAAGTAAAAAAAATATGCTTCAATCTGCATGTAGACTCCATTAGGTCTTTCTCTGGAAGTGGATAGCATTTTTTATCATAAATCCTTTGCAATTGTGTTGGATCATTATGTTGCTGAGAATAGCTAAGTCATTCATATTTGATCATCATGATCATATTGCTATAACAGTATACAATGTTCTCCTGCTTCTGCTCATTGTAGATTGTACTTTGCAACAATTCCCAATCCGAAGTTTTTCTGAAAGCACCCTGTGGGTCATTTCTTATAACACAATAGTATTTCACCACAATTATATACCATAACTTGTTCAGACATTCTCTAATTGATGAGCATCCTCTCAATTTCTAATTCTTTGCCACCCCAAAAGGAGTTGCTACAAATATTTTTGTACATATAGGTCCTTTTCCTTTTCCTTTGATCTCTTTGGAGTATAGATATTTGCAGCCTTTTGGAGATAGTTCCAAATTGCTCTTCAGAAAGTTGGATTAGTTCACAACTCTGCCAATAGTGCATTAGTGTCCATATTTTTCCATATCCCCCACAACATTTGTTATTTTCCTTCTATGTTCCTTTTCATGTTAGGCAATCTGATTGGTGGGAGGTTGTAACTCAGAGTTGTTTTAATTTGCATTTCTCTAATCAATAGTGATTCAGAGGAAGACTTCCAGGAGCCAAGATGGCAGAGTAAGCAGTAAATCACCATAACTCTCCAATAATCACCTCTGAACAACCAGAAATGAGTGCCTCAAAACAAATCCTGGAATGGCAGAACCAGCAAAAAGATGGGTAAAACAATCTTTAGACCAAGAAACTGAAAATATTAGCAGAAAAATTGCCTCAGCATATCCAGAGGAACTGGCAGACTCCAGCATGGAAAACTGTCAGATGCTTCAGCATAGCCTTGGGCGAAGAGACAGCTGCCGGAGTCCAGACTTCCACTGCTTTATCATAGCCCCAGGAAAACAGGTATATGCCAACCCTAGGTATGCCTAAGCAAAAAAAGCAGCTAACAGCTTTGGATCCTGCCATGTGCTTCAGCATAGCCATGGGAAAACAGAGAGTCCCCAGTGCCCAGATCACCACAAGCTTAAGTATAGCCCTGGGGGAATGCAGAAAAATTCCACCAGCCTCAGCACATGGGAGACAACAGCACTGGGACCCCATCTCAGCACCAGATAAACTGCCAGACCCGTACAGCCTCCAGCAGCACCAGCCACCCCTCTACTTCAACCCTTCAGCCAAACACCAGACACAAGAGTCCTCAGGGCAACATCAATGTAGCACCAAGTAAACAGCCAGGGCCTGCAGTCTCTGGCAGAAGTCTGAGACAGTGCCCCTTCCACCTTGGGAGCAGAGCTCAAAGTTAAAAGAAAGGAAAAAGGCCAAAAAAGATGAGCAAAAAATAACAAAAAGTATATGATGATAGAAGGTTATCATGGGGGTAAGGAACATCAAGACACAAAATCAGAAGAGGACAACAGTGTCAAAATACCTAATAGCAAAAACCCAAAGAAAAATGGGAAATGATCTTAATCCCAGAAGGAACTCACGAAAGAGCTCAAAAAGGACCTTAAAAATCATATGAGAGATAGAAGAAAAATTGGAAAACGAAATGACAGTGATGTAAGAGAATTATGAAAAAAGTCAGCTGCTTGGAAAAAGAAAAACAATTGCTTAAAAAAGTAGAATTGGCCAAATGGAAAACGAATTACAAAAGCTAACTGAGGACAACAATTACTTAAAAGTTAGAATTGGGCAAGTGGAAGCCAATGACTCTATGAGACACCAAGTATCAATCAAACAAATTCAAAAGAATGAAAAAATAGAAGAAAATGTGAAATACCTCATGGGAAAAACAACTGACCTGGAAAATAGATTCAGGGGAGATAGTGTCAGAATCATTGGACTACCTAGAAGTTGTAATCAAAAGCATCTTTCAAGAAATCATTAAGGAAAACTGCCCTGATTTCCTGGAACCAGAAGGTAAAATAGATACTGAAAGAATTCACTGGTCACCTAGGGGAAGAGATCCCAAAATAAAAACTCCAATGAACTTTATACTTAAATTACAGAACTATCAGATCAAGGAAAAATACTGCAAGTGGCCAGAAAGAAACAATTTAAATATCAGGGAGCCACATTCAGGATTACAGAGGATTTAGCAGTTGCAACATTAAAGGATCAGTGGTCATGCAATATGATATTCTAGATGGCAAAGGAGCTAGGACTACAATCACCTACCCAGTGAAATTAAGCATAATACTTCAAGAGGGGGAAATGGTCATTCAATGAAAAAGAAGGAATTCAAGCTTTCATGTAGAAAAGCCCAGAACTGAACAAAAAAATTGATATCCAACATCAAGACCCAAGAGAAGCCTAAAAAGGCAAAAAGAAAAAAAGAAAACATAAAGGATTCAATGGAGCTGAACTGCTTACATCCCTCCATGGAAAGATGATACTTGTAATTGTTAAAAATTGTTCTACTAATAATATGGCTAGGAGGAATATAAATAGACAGAAGGTACAGTTCTAAGGTGAATTTGAGAGAACAACATAAAAATAATTAAGAGATGAGAAAGTGGAGTACTTTCTGGATGCAGAAGGAAGGGAGGTAGAATGGGGTAAATTATGCCACATGAAGAGGCATGAAAATCTATTACAATAGAGAGATGGAAGTGTGGGTGATGGGAATTGCTTGAACCTTATTCTCATCAGTATTGGCTCAAAGAGGGTATAATATATACAGTAGAATATAGAAATCTTTCTTACCCAACAAGAAAGTGGGAGGGGGGAATACTAAGTAAAAGGGGTGGGTGACAGACAGAAGAGAAAGCAGACAAGGGAAGGTGATAGACAGAAGCAATATACTGATGAGGAGGGAAAGGTTGAAAGGAGAGAGAGGACAAACAGGAGGAAAAATAGGATGGAGGGAAATATGTTGTTAGTTATCATAACTGTGAATGTGAATGGGATGAACTTTCCCATAAAATGAAAGTGGATAGCAGAATGGATCAAAAACCAGAATCCTTCAATGTGTTGTTTATAAGAAAAATGCTTGAAGCAAAGATCACACACACAGAGCAAAGGTAAGGGCTGGAGCAGATTCTATTTAGCTTCAGCTGAAGTAAAAAAACCAAGAGTAGTAATCCTTATCTCAGACAAAGCAAAAGCAAAACTAGACCTAATTAAAAGAGATAAGGAAAGAAATTATATCTTGCTAAAAGGTACCACAGACATTGAAGTAATACCAATAATAAACATGTGTGTGCCAAGCATCCAAATTCTTCTTTTTTTTAATATGTTTCGTTTTCAGCATTGATTTTCACAGGGGTTTGAATTACAAATTTTCTCCCCATTTCCACCCCCCACCCCACTTCAAGATGGCGTACACTCTGGTTGTCCTGTTCCCCAGTCAGCCCTCCCCTCCGTCACCCC
>JAQQSZ010004195.1:0-14225 GCA_028646595.1 Phalanger gymnotis | reverse complement strand
GGTTAGGAAGGAACAAAACATAGTTAATCTTTCACAACATGGGTATTGTGGAAGGGTTTTACATAATGATATGCATGTGGCCTATGTTGAATTGCTTGCCCTCTTAGGGAGGGTGGGCAAGGAAGGAAGAAGGGAGAGAATTTGGAGCTCAAAGTTTTAAAAACAGATGTTCAAAAACAACAACAAAAAAAAGTTTTTGCATGCAACTAGGAAATAAGATACACAGGTAATGGAGCGTAGAAATTTATCTTGCCCTACAACAGAAGAAGGGAAAGGGGAATGGGAGGGGAAGTGGGGTGACAGAAGGGAGGGCTGACAGGGGAATGGGGCAACCAGAATATACAACATCTTGGAGTGGGCGGGAGGGTAGAAACGGGGAGAAAATTTGTAATTCAAACTCTTATGAAAATCAATGCTGAAAACTAAATATATTAAATTTAAAAAAAGGAAAAAAAGTGGAGGATGCATCATCAATATGACAGGAGAAGAACACAAAACAACAAAGCAACAACATAACAGTAGGTGCATACTGACTAGTCTGCATAGTACAGACAGAACACATCCCACAGATTGACTGAAAATTCCCTGCGATATGTTACGTCTGTAATACTTCTTAAAAACACCAAAGAAAATTAACATCAATGAGATTATTTATTAGTGATGGAATTAAAAAAAACTAAAATGCATTCCATGCAAATTATTATTTTGTTTTTTCACTCATGAGAATTAAAACCCACAGGTGGGCCACATAAAATCGCACTGTGGGCCACATACAACCCACAGGCCATATTTTGCACAACCCTGTATTAGACAACCTGATATAACTAATTATATAAAATGGGGCTGAAGATGATAGAAGACATAGTTTCATGAAACAGCAAAAACTATTGGAGGGAAAATTAATTTGTGGAGAATTTAGTGTGAGACTCAATGAAGCCATATTATCCCATGACCTTTGCAGATGATGCTGAAGGAAGAGGTGAAATAATAACAACAAAAGTGACATGATCTTGATTTGTGACTTATATTACAAATTATTCTCACCAGCAATGATAGTGTGATCGTTAATTTTGACTGTAACACCTTAGAACCTTATGTTATGAAGTGACAGTGACATTTAGGCAAATAAAGTCAAAATGAGAAATTAGAACTCCCCAAATATGTAATGAAGATGTGTAGGAAGTGACACAATTTTAAAGACATTCTAGGATCAATTTTCAAAATACTAAAAGAGGAGAACGTTCTTTTAAAAAAGAAAAGATCATAGTCACATTACCAAAAGCGACTTATCATCATCAGCAACTAACCACTATTATGTCTAATTTTCTCATCTCCATAAAAGTATGACTTAAAAAAATGAGAAGGGATCCGATGAATAAAATTAAGAAGCAATTATCAAGTACAATTTTAAAATTAAATTATGTAGTAGTAATGAAGAATCAGTCTTAGAGTCAGGAATAACTAGTTTCAAAGTCCTGCCTCTGACATAGACCGGATGTGTAACCATTGGCAAGTCACTTAACTTCTCATTGCCTTCTAAAAGTACTCTAAGATTCTAAGTTGAAGAAGAGCTGCCAATCTGTTTTGGTACAGAAAACAGATTGCTATGCCAGGATAAACCACAATCCTGGGCCTTCCCCCACCCCAAAAAGGCAATTTTTGAAAGAAGAAATAAAATACCTTAAGTTCCAAAAATTTGACATGAAAAAATAAACAATAATCAATATAAATGAAATTAGGAAAATTATTCTATTACTGTGCAACATTTTAAATTAGTGAATTTAAGAACCTGAAATAGCTATATAGAGTTTTTAGATATTTAAGTAACTTGAATATCTATCCTGAATACGTATCTTAAATATTTAAGGTAGTTTGAGTAATAAAAACAGAAGGTAGCCTGAACAGATCTTCCTTGCACTATTCCTTTCTACTACTACTAAACGCCTCAAAAAAGTAGCATACATTCATATCCTCTACTTCTTCACTACCCAATCACTCCTCACCTACTTGTCATCTGATATATAGTCTCATAACTCTATTAAAACTCCTTAAAGGTCATCAATAATTTCTATTGCTACATCCTAATAGTCTGGAGTGTTCTTTTTTCCTGTCTTCATTTCCTTGAAGAGTGCCAGGTTTACAGTTGGGAAATCCTAGTTCTAATTCTATCACTGACACTTAATAGTTGTATGAAAATAAGCATGTCATTTAATTCATCTGAACCTTAATTTCCTCATCTATAAAACAGGAACAATCATTATTTCTCTACCTGCTACTTTATTATAAATTATCCAGCCTATTATAATGGCATTCTAAGTGGTTTACCTGCCTTTATTTTTCCCCCTTCTCCACTGTATTTTTCATATGCATGCCAAAATAATCTTTTCAATTCAAGTGATACAATGTCACACTCCCTTACCAAAAAAGTGATACCTTGAAAATATAATACAAATTCCTTAACCTGGCATTCAAAGCCCTCTATAATCTGGCTGCAACCACATTTTGCAAGCTTCCTGCTCTTTATATATACTCTATATGTTTTAGTCAAAAGTCAAGGTACTCTGTATCTTGAATTTGATTAGTCATCTCCCACTTCCATGTATACATAGAGGCCAACCCTAACCCTGCCTCATCTCTTCCAGTCAAAATGGTGTCACTGCTTCTGTGAAGCCTTGCCTAACCTCCCCTTATCTCTCCATCAACTAAAATGTCTCTCATTTTTTCAAATTTACCTAGAGACTTTCTCCATGTTTTTTTTTCATTTACTCCCATAACATTTTGTCTTTGTATTTACCTATACATATATTGTATTCCCTTGCCACTTCCCCACTCCAAGAGAAATTAAGCTCCTTGATGGGAAATACACTCTGGCTTTTCATTTTGGTACTTATCTTATCTGACACAGGGCCTTTCATATAAAAGGAACTTGAAAAAATAAGTAAATAAAATGTTTTACAAAAAGCACTTGAAATATTTGTGGCTGAATTGAATTGTTTCTAAATATAGATTAAAAATAATATTACTAACCAATTTTTTCATGAGGCAAACATTTTTGATTCCCATTCCCAACAAGGCTGAAAAAAATTTCTAGGCTAAGGTCATTGATGACTATTGATGAAAAATACTGAATAAAATAGTGGCAAGAAGAATTTGATAATATACTAAAAATTCACAACAACCACATGGATTTTACACTAAAGATATAAGAATGGGTTGGTATTAGGAAAACAGTCAATATAATACACTATGCCAATAAAAATATATAAATATTTCACTAGTTGAACCAAAATTATTTAATACAATATAACATTCTAATTTTTTTTGATGAATCTATGATTTCATTGATGCACATACGGATTGCTACCCTTTAATCTGAACCAGTTCATTATCCATCTGCATTGTTTAGACAAGGCATAGGTACATGTAGTGGGAAGCAGGGGAAGCGGGAATTGGGAATCACTGCTTCATTTGAATTCTGCCCTGGACTTTCTACATATCACCTTATACAAGCATACATCTCTTTGTTCTACACTTCACTTTATATTATTAATAAGAGGGCCATTGAATAAAATCTTCTCTCCTGTCTCATGCACTGGAAATACCACATCAGAGGATGGTCTTTAAAGAGGCACTTAACTCTATCAGATCAAATGTGCTTTTCAAAAGCAACCAGCAGACAATAACTCCATTAGACTCTTATGTTCTCTGAACCTTTCAGCCAGTTTTGTACTGTACAGTATCTCTTGTGAAAGCCTATTTGTTCTTACTTCTGACCTGGACAGCTCCTCCAAATACTGCAGGTATACAAACTGTTGCCAAGTTCATGCTTCAAGCCTTCCTACTTTGATGGAACCTACCAGAGATTGATCCAGTGTCACCTTCATTCCATGATGAGGCATCAGAAGAGAACTTTAGTTATCTGATCATTGTTTTTTAATTGACCCCCAAGAAAGCAATGTACCCAGCCATAATTGTGTCTAATAAAAATCTGACATCTAGATTATATAAAGAACAAAAATTAATGAGTACTATTTATTCACCAGTCAACACATGATAAAAGCACCCAAACAGACAATTTTCAAAAGAGGGAACACAAAGTGTTAATCATTAAAAAAAATAATTTAAGGTGTCTAGGCTGTTCATAGCTTGATGTTTGCTCAGATGGAAAAGTAAATTGGTTTTGCCATCATCTCAAGTCACTGACATGCAGAAGACTGAATTGCTTAGACCTCTGAGGGTATTTTAAAAGACCTGGAGCAAGTTGTGGTTAAAGTAGTTTCCTCTGAAGTTAGGAAAAGGTACGCTAGACTGACATAGGCTTGGTAAGAGCTGAACGCTATGCTTTGGGCAAAGAAGGAAAGAAAAGGCAGAAATACAACAGTTGGAGGATATCTCTTTAGCTTATTTTTTAATGAGAGTAGGTCATTATATACTAATTCCATTTTTAAATAAATGTTGTATACACACATATTCTACCTTTAATTGATGAATATAGATTGTGCTCCAGGTTAAAGCAAAAATAGTTTATATCTGCCAACAGTTTGCATGCCCAATACTAGTTTTTCTAAAATATAGTAAGTGGTCTCTGTGCTTAAAATATTCACAAGAATAAATTTCCTTCTTTTGTTTTCCCATCGGTTTTATTTTTTCTCACTTACGTTTTTAAAAAATTAACATTCTTTTTTAATTTTAGTTCTAAAATCTTCTCCCTCCCACTCTCCTCTCCCACCTCCTTGAGAAGGCAAGAAATTTGATATGGATTATATGTATGCAGTCATGCAAAACATATTTCCATATTAGCCACTTTGCAAAAGAAAACAGACAAAAAAAGACAAGAAAATTTTTAAAGTTATATATCTCCTCAATTTCCAATTCTCTGCCACTACTGCAACAGCTGCTATAAATATTTTTGTACACATATGCTATTTTGCTTTTTTTTAGATCCCTTTAGGATATAGACCTGTTCGGGGTATTACTGAGTCAAAGGGCATGCAAAGTTTTATAGCCCTTTCCAAATTGCTTTCCAGAATGGTTGGAATAGTTCACAACTCCACCAACAGGGTATTAGTGTCCTATTTTTCCACATCTCCTCTAACATTTGTCATTTCCTTCTCTGTCACATTAGCCAATCTGATAGGTATGAGGTGGTACCTCAGAAATGTTTTAAATTTTCACTAATCGGTAGTGATTTAGAGCATTTTTTCATGTTTCTATACATAGCTTTGATTTCTTCTTCTGAAAACTGCCTGTTCATATCAACTGGGGAATGATTCATATCCTTATAAATTTGACTCAGTTCCCCATATATTTGAGAAATGAGGCCTCTACAGAGTTAAATTTCTTATTCTAATTACCTGTTCCTGTTAAATGGCCATGTAGCAGAGCTGGCTTTTTTTTCCTAAACCCAGCCCCACATTTTTTCATTATTAACTTGTATCACTAATTTCTATCACAGTTTTCCTTGTACCTGATTTAGTATTTTAAAATGTTACTCCAGCGGATCAATAATGTAATAAATGTGGGTAATTCACCCACTAGAATGTAAAGCAACCCATCTATGCCTATCCATCCTCCATGAGTCTCCTCCATGTCTTCCCATAAATCTGTCACAAGGGGGTCCATCCAACAACCTGGGAACCTTCATTGAATTTTAAAAGGTTAAGCAATAATAATTAGTGTATGTCATTTGTAATTAGAGAAAAATGGGTTTTTCTTCCTCACCCAAATCCCTCCTCGTTTTATTTATACACAAAAAAATCAACAACAATATAATAAATTCAGATAGCCAGTTGTAGATTCATGAGAAACCAAAAGATAATCATCTTTCATTGCCTTTTTTCTTGCACTTTACCCCCTCTGAAACTCAAAACCATCCCCAGTCATCCTGATCTATATCTTGCCACCAGACCCAGATGGCTTTGGAGGAGAAAGTGAGTCTGGTGGCCTTGAACAGCCCTCCCTCACTTAAATCCAATTCATTTACAAGTAATGGCATCATCTTCCTGATATCATGGTCCTCTTCAAGAACAAATGACAAGCAGGAACAACAACATCTCTCAAGGAAATAAAACCACCAATGAAAAAGAAAGAACATCAAGGCTGCCTTCACAGTTATTTACTTAAAGTCCTATGTGAATGAGAAAATAAAATGTTTAGAAAATTCATATCTAAAATATGTATATTCATTCCAATTTTTATTTTCTAATTTATTTAGAATTATTTCTCACTAATGCTTTCAGAAAAAAATCTATTGCTTTTCTAATATTTTCTGGAACTTAGTTTGAAACACCTGGTAACCATTTACTAATTGTTTATAATAAGTACTCAATTATAATCACTATATTTTCACCTGCTCGCCACTTATAAAATCCTAGAACTTCGGAATTATTTAGTTTGTTCCTACTAGTAAAAGGTGAGGTTAAAAATAATGTTTCCCATTAGGGTAGAATTAATTATTTTTTTAACCAACTTTCCAATTACGTCTCTGTTTCTGCCAACACAACATAATTAATTCACAAACAAACCTACATAAAATAAAAGTTCTAAAATTTCTTACCCTTTGACCAAGAGATTCCACTGCTAGGCATATACCCCAAAGAGGTCATTGACAATAAGGCAGGCCTCATATACACATTTTTGTGACACAGAAAAACTGGAAATAAAGTGGATATCCACTTATTGGGAAATGGCTAAACAAATTAGAGTACATGAATGTAATAGAATATTTTTTGTTCTAAGAAATAATGAGCCTGACAAATAGAGAGAAGCATGGATATACTTAGATGAACTGAGGAAAGTGAAGAATACAGAGGCAGAAAAATAATATACACAATTATTAAAACAATGAGAATGGAAAACACAATCATCACAAAACAGCAGAAAATGAATGTTGCAAAATTTTAGAAGGAGCAAGTTGTGCCCAAAGAAGAGAAAGATGAAAATACATCCCTCTCCACTGATGCAGGGCAGAGGTAGGAGGTAGGAAAGGAGAGTGTCTATAGGTACAGAACATTGTATATAATGTCAGGGTGGGGGAGTATGCATCAATTGGTTTTACTTAATTTTTTTTTTGCTTCTTCCTCTTTTGCTTTAAAAGATAGTTCTCTAGAAGGGAAAAAGGGCAGTGGGATCTAGGAGGAAACCTAGACAGTGTAAAAACAAAAGATATCAAAAATATATTAAAAATAACAAAGCTGCAGAAATAAAGATGGGTGTTAGATATTCTTCAAGATGTTGAGTTTAACATAAATCCTTGCACTGCAAATGCAGTATATGCTTATTTCTGACTTTCATCTTTGTTAGGTAAATCATAAAAAGCTAGACCAATTTCCATTAAAGCTCATAAAAGCCAGTGACCAAAACTATAGGCAGTTACAATGAGATATTATAGTATTGGGCAGAAAACAAGAAATACATGGATTCTTTTATGTAAAGTGACAATCTTCATTTTTCCCTCAACTTTTCAACTCAGATATTAAACAAGAGTCTATTATGTGCAATGCACTGCACTAAGGATACAAAAACCAAAAGAAACAAAAATAATCAGTACCTGGCCTCAGGGAACTTACATTCTACATCTGGAAGAGGGGCACACATTTACACAAACAATCTGAGAAGCAGAACACACTAACCACTGAGACAAGGTCAAGTAAGTCTTCACAAAATGGAGGCCCCTGAGCAAAAATCTTGAAGACAAGGATTTTAATGAGGAGAGAGAGAATTTCAATCATGAGGGAGGACATGTATGAGTACCCAGATTTGTGAGTTTCTTCAACTAGTTATCTAGTTTGAGTATCGTGGAAAATGAAACTACAAAGGATAATCAGAATTAGATTGTGGAAGGCCTTGGAATGCCAATTGAGGAGTGTGTATTACTACAGACGCTGAAAGTACCTAATAAGGAATTCACATGGTTAGATTTGAAACCAAAGATTTAAATTGGAACTAAAGATTACCCACATTAGAGTTAAACCTCAGAGAGCAAAACCAATTCAATCAACATTTGATTTCTTAATTACATTTTAAAGAGTTAATCAGCCCAACATATCAGATTGAGAGCTGACCTTAGAGTCGGAAAGACCAGGGCACTAGCCCCACCTATGACATATACAGGTCATGTGACCCTGGATCAGACAATTCTCTAAGACTATAAAATACAGTACAAACAAACAAAACCACCAAAGGTTTCTGATGTGTATTGATAGGAGCTGTTTCCTTAGTAGACGTTTCTTTCACCAATGAAATCATATGTTCAAACATGCCTTTCCCCCACAATTAATTTGAAAGAAAAATACAACAGAACTCTACCTAAATAAATCTCATCACGAAAATTCAGATATATCACAAATCTAATCATACCTCCACAAAAACAAATAATTATCTACAATTGTAACTGGAATTTATACACAACCTGTAAAATGGGTAACATTCCTGTATTATAGCACTATGGTTATGAAGAGGTTCTGTTCCACAAGGAAAAAAAAAACATTAATCCTGAACAATGGGAAAATAGAAAAATATATTCATCTTCTTGCAAGGCCTTTCTATTGTGTTAAAGGCATTAATTTATTCCCTCCCAAACCCTGAGAAACTTGGAGCTCTGGTCTCCAACCAGACTGGATAACAGTCAGTATTTAAATCCTCTTACGTTCAGAGGACTCTTGGAAATCCAACTAAGAATATGACCAAGTTTTTGCCTTCAAAGAACTCATGGTCTAGTAGTAAAAATATAGAGAAGAACCTCTGGGATTTTTCCATTTGAGTTTTAAATATTTGCTTTGTTAACCTGCAACCATTGTTTTTTTCTTAAACTAAAGACTGCAGTTATAGCCACTCGAAAAGGTGAAAAGGAAAAAGTGGGAGAGATGATGCTAAGCTATATTAATTCTACATATTTTCTTTCTTGGGAATAGGAGGGCAATGCAGCAAAATGGGCATGGGGTGGGGGAGGGAAAGGGATGACAAAAGGTTAGATAGCACTTCCTACAACACCTTTGCTATAGCCAGTCAATCCGATACTACCCAGATAGCTAAATCTTTTTATAAAACTATTTTAATGATGTTTTTATGATGTCACTGTTACTTCCTAAAGACTGCTCCCCTCAATAAGAACTTTCCCTTGTGACAAGTAAGTACTAGTTATGTAAAATGAATTACACTGGCTATGTCTGAAAAAACATGCCTGTTTTGCACCTATGGTCCAACACCTCTCCTGATAACTAAGTCTGAAACAAGTCCCAGGTCACAATTTCCAATTCTGTGATGTTTGGACCCTGCTGCATCTAGCGCCTTCCATCTCTCTTCTTGATGAAAGTAATCATGACATATACACATGAGGCTTTTGAGTCATCTACAAGTTCTTGGCCTCTCTTACTTCTTAGTTGAAGACTGCATTTTTAACATAGGATCAGAGATTTACGGTGGAGTAGGACTTTGGAGACCATGTAGTCTCACCTCCTCTTTTTAGAGATAAGGAAACTGAGGCCCAGAGAAATTAAGTGACATGTCCAGTCACGCAGGTGACAGAGGCCAGAGTTGAACCTGGGTCTTCTCACTCCAGAGACAGTACTCTGTCCAATGTACCATGCGACCCCCTAGAAAATTATAAGTCATTGGATAAGAATCTCACATTTAGAGTAAAATGTGTTAAATTAATGGCTTAAAAATTGTAATTTTATCACCCACTACCCTCTTCCCTACCGCCCAGTTGCATAGGACTAAAGATCATTTTGTATTTCATATTTTTCACAAATTGTCATGGTCAGGGCATTTATAACATAATGGCCAACTTCCTAGTGACAAAACTCTACACACTTAGCTAGTCTGAACTTGAGGCAATGGGCATAGCATATCAGCAAACCTGCACTGGAAGCCTTTTTCCAATGCTTTCATTCCTCTGGCACAGCCTTCAAACCCCTGGCTTTGTAAGGGATTGAATTGGCACAAAGCAAAGATTCACAGCCTGCCTGATATTTCCCTGTTTGTCCCTTCACCTTTGGAAAACAGTTTGGTGTGGTGGGAAGAATGTTGAATTTGGAGTCAAGGAAGCTAGGTTCAAATCCTGGTTCTACCTCTTAGCATCTATATGACCTTAAATATCTTTTAGGGCCTCAGTTCTCTCAACTATAAAATTCAGGGGTTAAATTAGATCAGGGTCCCTTTTACTCTACATCTCAGATCCTATGATAGTAAATGCAGCACCACAATTTTTTATTGTTTAAGACTTAAGTATAGCAATAAAAACTGGATAAGTCTCAATTTTGTTTGCATTGATTATAATCTAAGAAAAAAATATTTGAGTAAATTATTTTATAAAAAAGGACACACCAATTTTTCAGTTAAAAAGGCAGGGTATCACTATAAAATTTGGAAATCACTGGTTTAAATAATGTGGTCAGTGTGGATTAATCAATTTAAAATATCTCTAAGCCAATTTCTTCCCAAAATCTGCTATCCTTCCCTGAGCTATAATCATATAACTTTGGTACGAAGGAATCACACCCTCTCCACATGCAAACTGACCAGCATACTTAAATATTGTATAGAGTATTTTACTTTTTTGCACAGATTAAATAAAAAGAATAAACAACACATAACCACATAGCTATCACATGTTCGTATGCATGTATTTTCTCATTTATCCAGAAAGCCCAACCAGTGTATATGCCTGTTCTGAGCTCAAAAGTTTTGGAAAAGATATAGTTCAGTTTATTTAGCCCCTATAGTTTCTTCTCTTTTTGAGCAGGTAAAGGAAAGTCAGATGTACATCATAGTTTCCAACTGTTTCCTCAAGGCATCCAATAAGGTCAGCCATTAGGCAAAAGAACCAAGAACTCTGGAGATGGGTCTTGTCTTCTCCTCGTGGTTTAGCTGATGGATCTTTGAGAAGGCTCTTCCACAAATTCCAACTAGAAGTTCCTACAGATAATACTGGGATATTTAATAACTGATTAAATCAACTCATTTTTGTTGTTTTTTTATGACCAAAGTAACAGTAACTAATTAAGTTACCTAACCCTAAATTTCTACCCTTCCCCAAATTTTTCCAGTACTGTAGAAGGAGATAGTTAATTGTCAATAAGGATTTATTAAGTGCTTGTTATATGCCAGGCAATGGGTTAAGATCTCCATTGCTTCGATCCCTCCACCAATTATGTTCCCTCCATTTAGAGGTCCCTAGCACTCCAGTTCCGTTCAGCCACTTAAGTTAGATTAACTTTTACAAAGGAATATTTATTTCAAAGTTAGAGCATGGAACAGAATATTTTTCCACAAAGGAAGCCCTCGAAATAGGAATGTTGCTTTCCAAGCTAGGTTTCTATTACTCCTGGTCTTGGTAGACTTTCTGCTGCCACTGCCTAGGAATATTTTTAAAGTGGAAAATATTTCTCTTCAAAAGGCCAAAGGCTCCCTGTGTTCATGACCTTTCCCAAGTTTGCCTTCTCTGGCAACACCCCATCCCCTAACGAACCTATCTGTAATCTAATACACACAGGTAGTTCTAATGTATGACTAATCATAATGGTAAAAGGAATTTCAGGATAAACAATTATGTGTCATTGATGTAAATTAAATATGTAGCCTGATAAATCTGCAGTAGCTGGATCCAAGTTTAAAGAATTCAACAGTCAATTCCAAAGGCCTTGCTATAGACACTTGCATTTCTCAAATGGCAGCCCTTCCTCTAGACTTTTATGTTAAACATTAAGGCTTATGAAGAATTTTACTTATATTTCCTATGAGATACAAAGGGTTGACATTCTCCTTAATTTTTATTCTCAATTAATGAGCAATACTCTCACTTTCCAGAAAACTGGAACATTTTCCTAACTGGGGTTCACCTCAAAAGTTCCCTCCTTGTAGCCAGCCATCTGATTGCTCAATTCCTACAGTCCCCAGAGCTCTCTCTGACCCAAGCCTTTACACATTAGTCATTGAACTAATACAAGGTACCAGGAACTTCTTCAGTAGTGTTCATATTCATTCTTATGTTACAGTAAAATTTCATTACATCCATGTCCCACAATTTGTTTTGCTATTATCCATTTGAAAGATACCTACTTTATTTCCAGTTCTTTGCTAATATGAAAACAAGTTGTTTTATGACTATCTTGGTGTATAAGGGAACTTTCTTTTTATATCTGACTTCCTTGAGGTACTTGGTTCCTAAGCATGGGGTTCTGTTGGTCTTCATATGACCAATATAGTCATCTTTTTTGCATAATTCCAATTTCCTTTCCAGGATGGTTGGATCAACTCACAATTCCACCAATATATTCATGTAGCTTCCTCTGAGGGCAGAGAGGGGCTAACACAGGACCTTTCGCAAGTCATCAATGGAGAGAACAGAGGTTAATTGAAACTGAACAGAATGGAATTCCAAGTCACCGTATTAGTCCGAATATTAGCCAGTCCCCTAAAATGATCTTGGCACCAGTTACAAGATGCACTCAGATTTTATATATATTTATTCTGTACATATTTATATGTATACATGTTATCTCCTCCTATAGAATATCTTAATAGTAGAAATTGTTTCTTTTTTCTTTAAATATCCCCTTTATAACAACTATCACAGTGTCTATAATAGATGAAAGGAACCTCAGAGGTCATCTAGTCCAATCCATTTATTAGAAATGAAGAAAATGAGGTGATATAAGATGCCCCTGGCCACAAAGGCAATAAATAACAGAGCCGGGATGCCCTATGCACTTAATACATTCTTATGGATTGGTCAATACAAAATGGATGGGGGGGGTGCAGTGTGACATACTTGAAATAATACCATAAAACTGCTTCTAAAATTGGGAAACAGGAGTTTTTGAATAACTGCTAACATTTCAGAGCTAAGGGCATTATGGTAGGATTTGAGAGATTTTCCTCTGCTTTCCTTAAACAGAACAGCCAGAAAGATAGTGACTATACACTCTCTATTGTAGCTATCAAGTGAAAAAGGTAGAAAATATTTAGCTTGGTTTGGGGACTAGCATTTTGCTTGCTGACATTTGGAAGAAATATTTTTTGAATTTTAAATTGAGAAAATTTATCACTCTTGAGGCTGCATGGATTCCCCTGAGGCCTTTTTTTTTTACAATCAGTATCCTTACTATAATTGCTCTTTATAGAATCCACTTAAATAAGAAAAACATAACTAATAATTCTCTGGCATGTCACCCACCCCCAACTAGGTCCCAAAATAGAGGTATTTGGCTGAACAAGAAATATAATGATGCTCTCTTTCCCTTTCACTCCCTTAACAATAACAGCAACTAATCTTGTAAATAGTCAGTCAGACAACTCTGCTCTCTAGGCACAAACTGGGAAAAAACCTCTTTTGCTTTTATTGCTAATACAAACTGCCTATGAGTTGAGGTCTTGACAGAACAATGCAAAACCTGACAATTAGGGCATGATTTGGAGCAAGGTAGGCAGCTAATAATGGAATTCAGATCCAACATCTGTCTTCCCTTAATTATCTGAGTGATTTACTCCAAAGTGGTTTTCCTTTTTCTTTTCTTTTTTTTCTCCCTCTCCTGGATTATCTGTACACTTAGCTCTTGAAAGCATCTGTAAAAGCCAATTCAGGGTGATAGTTTGAAGCACAGATTTCAGTTCCCTCCAACACAGTGGGAAGGTTTATATAGTTACACACTGGCAAAAGCAGTCCATATCTATACCAGTGGTGATGATTGTAGAAACAAGAGTGATGGTGGTATTGGTGTTGAAGATGATGATGACCATGACTCCTTACATTTGTAAGTGCCCCCTGTGTTAACAAGCAAAATGGTCTTTGTTTTCTTTGAGTAATTCAGTATATTTCCTTGAGCCTTGCTAAGTGTTAAGCCCCAGGCCCAGAGCCCTGTTGGGTGTGGAACCTATGTGGATGTGAGCCTCCCAGGACCCTGGGGGGTGTGGCTAGCACTGGAGCCAATAGAAGCCTGTGGTGGGAGGAGCTTGTGGAACGGTGGGAGCAGAGCTAAGAGGCAGTTAGAGGCTTTTGGAGGCAGTTGGAGAAGCAGTGGGGAGGCAGTTGGAGAGGTTGTCGGTGACAGGAGTTAAGAGCTGAAGGAGAGAGGAAGCAGTCAGCTAGCTGGAATACAGCTTGGAGAGTGTGGCGGAAGCGGCAGCGATGGCGGCAGAGATGGCGGCAGAGACAGCTACAGCCGAAGCTGAAGAGAAAGCCGAAGCTAAAGCAGGAGCTGCGGAAGCAGAGCCGACCCAAAAGT